>PVHX01008294.1:47225-84595 GCA_004024805.1 Geosciurus inauris | reverse complement strand
TCCCTCTTGCTGGACACCCGTGGAGGTTTCCGCGGGCGGATCTGGGCCCTCTGCGGCTCCTGCCGGTGCACCGGAGCTCTGGAGCGGAAGTGCGGCGGGCTGTCTCCGCTGGGGTCTCTGGAGCGACTCTTACCCTGAATTTGGGCACCCAAGTGGCTAGCGGCTGGGGCCGTGTGTCCACGGGAGCAACTGCTAGGGGTCCTGCCTGGTTGGGTGGGCGTTGGAGCGAGGTACCCCTGTAGAAGCAGGCCCCGCCCGGGGCGAGCCCTGGGCTGAGCCGCTGCGGCTGAGCTCCACCGCCGCTTGCTGCTGAAGTCACTCTGCTTGTGGCTATGGCTGCTGCCTGGTGGCCCTTCTTACACGCGCAAGTGAAATTCCTGCCGGGGCAGCTGTAGGATGATATCCAGAAGCTGGCTGGGAGATGGTATTTCCACAACTTCAACCTCTGGCTCTGGAGAGACTGACCACAGCGTCCGTCTAGGCCGCCATCTTGGAACCGCCTTCACCAGTTATACTATTGATAAATATTCAAGTTTCCTTCTCTCTTGGTTTATGATAACTGAATCAGCAATGCCACCCTTATAAAAAATAAATTTTTTATAGAAAGATGGACTCATTTTTTTTTGGACATGTACTTCAGAATTATCAGATCAGAGTGGGTATGTCTTATTTATTGAAAATTACATTCTTCCAAAGTAATTATACCATTTACAATCCTCTAACAGTTTAAGAGAATGCCCATTGTTATACAAACTTATAAGCGATTTCCTTTACTTTCACACATCTTGGCAATGTCCCATTTGCTTTTAAGCTGCATTTCACTGGTAACTAAAGAATTTAATATGTTTTAAAATATATCTTGGCCATTTGGATACCTTCTTTTGTGAAGTAACTAAGTCTGCTGTTCATTTTTCTACTAGCTCATCTGCTTTCTTTTACAGATTTGAAGATATCTGTAAGATTTCATACCAGCTTGAAGATAATGTCTCAGCTAAGTGTATTGTGGCTTACTTCTTCCATTTAGTGGCTTCTTTTTTTCACTTACTTTATGTATTTTAGAGAACAGAAGTGTTTGAATTCAAAGTAGTCTAACATATCAATCTGAGAAATTTTGTAGGTCAAGAAATTATGTTTCTACATTATGTTTTAAAAGGCTTTTTCTTAACTTTTACATTATTCTCAAATCCACCTGTAATTGCTTTGTATATATGCCTAAGGATCATGAGTAATTTTTTTTCTTCATGAATATTCAATCATTTGACCCAGAGTTGAAGAACTTATTTTAATATTTTTGTACTGCATGTGTAGTAGTAATGAAGCTCTCAATTTATATTTGTCTGGAAAAATTTTCCTTCCTTTATTAAAAAAAATTTTTTTAAATGGGAAATTGAGTATTTTGGATTAACAAGTTTATTTCTCTCTCTCTCTCTTTTTTTTTTTTTTTGCAAGTTAACGATCTTACTCCATTGTCTCCTGGCTAGCATAGTTTCAAACAAGATGTCTGCTTTTAAAAAAATTTTTATTTTCTTTTAAATTAACATTTAGTAATTATACATAACTATGAGGCATGGTATGATATTTCAAAACATTTATGCAATGTGTAATGATCAAATCAAATAATAAGTATTTTCTTCTTGCTATTTCTTTATTTTGGTGGCACAGAGCTTCTTTCTACTAGTTCTTCATAAAATACATAATAAGTTACCATAAACTATAATTACCCTACCATGCTATAGAATACAAAAAACACTATTTCTCCTATCTAACTATATTTTGCTGCTCATTATCTAAGTTATCTTTATTCCTTCTCCTCCCTACCCTTCCACCCTATCTCTAGTAATCACTATTCTAGTCTTTTCTACTTTGAAATCAATTATATTTTTAGCTTCTACAAATAAAAGTGAACATATGATAGTTGTCTGTTTGTGCCTGGATCATTTTACTTCACATACTCTCCTATTGTTCATTTATTTTGCTGCAAATGATGGGATTCCATTTTTTATGGTTGAACAATATTCACATGCACACATCACATTTTCTTTATTCATTCATGTGTCAGGATGGACATATCAGTTGACTGCATATCTTGGTTATTGTGAAGAGTGTTGCAATAAACATGGAAGTTCAGGCAAATCTTCAATATGCTGATTTCATTTCTTTGTATATAATACCAAGAAGTGGGAGAGCTGTATCATATGATATATCTATTTTTAGGGTTTTGAGGCACCTTCATTAGGCTATACTAATTTACATTCTCAATAGATGTGTATAAGTCTACATTTTTCTCTGACTGTTCACCTGTGGTTTTTTTTAATGATGTTGGTGATTAAACTCAGGGCTTTGCACAAGCTAGACAAGTGTTCTACCATTGAACTGCATCTTGAGCTTAGCATTTGTTATTTTTTGCTTTTTGGTAATAGTCATTTTGACTGAGGTGAGATGATCTCATTGCATTTTGGCTTGCATTACCTTAATGAGTAGTAATTTTGAAATTATTCATATATTTATTGATCATTTGAACTGATATTCAGGTCATCTGCCTGCTTTTTAAAAGAACCTTTTTGTTATTCAAACCTTATTTGTTACTTTTGTTATATTTTAAGTAATAATTGTTGGGTTAATAGTTTGCAAATATTGCCTTCCATTCTGTAGATTTCTCTTCAACCTGTTGATGTTTCATTTGCTATGCAAAAGCTTTTTAGTTTGATATAATCACAATTTTCTACTTTTGCTTTTGTTTCCTGTACTTTTGAGGTCTCAACCAAGAAATCATTGCTTATTCCAATATCTTGAGGTGTCTCCCTTATGTTTTATTCCAGTAGCTTCACAGGTAGCTACTGGAATATAGTAGGTCCTAAATTTAGGTATTTGATTCATTTTTAGTTAATTTTTGTACTTGGCAAGGGCAAGGAGTCTAGTTTCATCCTTCTGCACATGAATATCCATGTCTCAGCACCATTTATTGAAGAAGTTGACATTTTTCTAATGTATGTCTTTGGTACTTTTGTTGAGAATGTTTGGTTTAGAAGCATAGATTTCTTTCTGGGATTTCTGTCCTGTTCCACTGGTCTATGTGAATGTTTTTATGTTAGTACCATACTATCTTATATATTATAGCCCTGTAGAATGTCTTAACATCAGGTATTGAGATACTTCCAGATTTGTTCTTTTTGCTCAAGATTACTTTGGCTATTCAGGGTTTTTATTATGAATCAGTCACACTGATAAGAGCCTAACTAATACAGCATGTGTCTTCTTCAATTTCTTTCATCAGTGATTTGTAATTTTCCTACATTGTAGAAGTCATTGCTTTCCTTGGTTGAATTTATTCCTACACATTTTATTTTATTTCTTACTGGAAACCATTGTGAGTGGGACAGCTTTGTTGATTTCTTTCCCAGCAATTTTATTATTGGTGCATATATAAAGCTACAGGTTTTGTATTTTGATTTTTTATCCTGTAATTTTACTGAATTTGTTTATCAGTTCTAATAATCACTGTTTGGTAGAATGTTCAGGTTTTCCTATTTAAGACATGCCATATGTAAACAGGGATAATTTGATTCCTTTTCTTCCTATTTGTATGCCTTTTATTTCTTTCTCTTGCCTAATTGCCCTGGCTAAGACTTTTACTTCTATGCTGAATGAGGAGGAGGAATGTGGACACCTGTGTTTTCCTGGAGATCTTAAAAGAAATACTTTCAGCTCTTCCCAGTTCAATATGATGTTGCTTGTGAATTTATCATATCTGGTCTTTACTATGTTGAGGTATGTTTTTTCTATACTCAATTTGTGGTGAGATTTTAGAAATGAGTGTTAAATTTTATCAAATGCCTTTTCTGCATCTATTGAGATGATTGTATGGCTTTAGATCTTTATTCTATTGAGGTGCATTACATTTAATAATTTGCATATGTTGAACCATCCTTGAACCCCTGGAATAAATCCCATTTGATCATGATGCATGATAATTTTGATGTGTGGTTGGATTCAGTTTGCTAAAATTGTCATGATAATTTTTGCATCTATATTCATCAAAGATGTTGGTCTAGTTTTATATTTTTATTTGTCCTTGTCTGGTTTTGGTCAAAGTATGCTGGTCTCAGAATGAGTTTGAAAGAGTTTCCTTTCTTTGAACTTTATGGAAAAATTTGAGAAAAATTTATACTGATTGATACTAGAAGCTGTAAAGCATGATAGTTAAGGACATGTCTCTGGAATCAGTGAAATCTGGATACTACTCACATAATTGCCATTTACTAATGTTTCAACCTAATCTCTCTAAAATCCAATTCCTCATATGAAAAATGAGAACAATCATAGTAGATAGTCTCCTAAATGAGCTGCAATCATTTTCTGTTCTCTGTATATGCTCATGTTGCTCCATCCATCAAGAGGGAGATCCTATTTCCTATCCCCCTGAGTGTAGACTAGCCTCATATATTCCTTTTACCAAAAGATTGTAGAGAAAATAACTCTGTGCCAGTCCAAGAAATAAACCTGAAGAAGTCTAAAAAAACAGATGTCATGCTAACAAGAAGCTCAGGTGGCACCATGAGATGGAGAACAAAGAGGCCACATAAGGAACACTGAGGTACAAGACCTCTAGAAGTGGAGGGTTTTTGGACCTCTGAGCCCAGGTGGCACCATGAAATGGAGAAGAAAGAGGCCACATAAGGAACACTGAGGTACCAGACCTCAAGAATTGGAGGCTTCTTGGACCTCTGAGCCCAGCCTTACCACCAGCTGAAGCCAGATGAATGAGGGATCCCTATGCAGCAGAAATATCCAGCTGAGACATGTTTGTATCCTGACCCACTGAAAAGTGAGAAATGATAAATTGTTGTTTATCAATCCACTCAGTTTTGGGGTGATTTGTTACTCAGCAATCGATAGCTGTTACAAATATACAATCTACCTCAGGTGATTGTTGTTAGTAATTAAATGAGAAAGCAATAGTAAAATAGTTCTTAATAGAGGAAACATTCCAGTTTAATTCAACTGTTGTTACTGTACTATAAAAATAAGTTGAAATTTAAATATTTTATTTTTTATGACAATAAGCTTCCAAACTGAATTGTCTATATTATAATTATGAATACATAACTAATAAAAGTGAGATACATTATAAATGTTACCAAATAATGAGCATAAAAATAATATTATATTGAATTTGCTGAGATAAATCAGGATTTTTCTCCATGCATATGGTTTTTACTTATGTTTTTAAAATCATAGGATTTAACATTCATTTTATTCCTATTTTTTCTTAATAAAAATGCTAAGAAATCATGTTTGCCTAAATCTGTTGGCAAAGAAAGAGTTATATTACTAGCAATGATGCTACAGTTCTTTGATAAATTCTCCAAGTTATACAACAAGAATTACATAATGGCCTATTGTCAAACATTATTTTTAATAATCTGTAACTGATAACTTGCTTGGGTGAGTTGTGAAAAATAGAATTAGGAAGCACCTGACCCTATATAGGATTTGCTATCTTTTTCTTGCATTTACTTATTCACTTTCTCAACCTGGGCACCAACATTTAGAAATGATTCTTTGTTGTACACACTAGAGATTTTTCCACTTGGGCAAGGCGCAGAGCAATACAAGGCCTGAAGAGAAAGTACACTGAGAAGTATTTTTAAAAAGGGAGATAAGAAAAGAAAATTTCTGTGAAACATTCTCAAGCAGGTTAATTTTAGATGAAAACACATATGGAAGTTGAGCATTTGAAATTTGATTCTCTTAACAGTGTCCATATGTCCATGTAGCCCTTGGAAACCCTGATTCCCAGACCTCAGTTTAAGGCTGTTGCCTAAGAGGACTGTTTACAGACTTGCCCACTGTAGCAAGAAGACAAGCGAACATAGTAACCAAAAATATAGTCAGGAAGCATGATCTCAAAGAAATCACCAGGCATAGGGACAAAGACTTTTTTTAGAGCAAGGGCACAAAGGGGCTGACCAGACAGCTCAGGATGGAAGTCCTAGAACTGTGGGCTGCTGGGAATTGAGGTGAGTGTGGAAATAGCTGGGATGAAGCAACAGGGTAGAGGGGCTTTATGGAGAGTGCACCTCCAGATTACTGGGAATTCCAGATTACTGAGATGATCTTTGAATCTCATAAGGATTCAATAGCATTATGTGAGGAAAAAATTATAGAAGAGTAAAAAAGGAAATTGCATTTTTCAGTGTTCTGGTTTTAATATGCTGTTTACTGTCTATTATAGTAAAGCAAAACAAAACAGTGTGATTAAGACAATATAGAACTATACTGTCCCATATGGCAGCTGCTGGTCAGACTGAGTAGTTGACATGTGACTCTTCAGCTTTAAGATGTGCTATATGCGTACAATATGCACCATATTTCAAAGATTTAAAATATGAAAAGAATGTGAAACATCTCAGTAATACTTTGTATTGATTATATCTTAAAATGTCATTTTTGGGGTATGTTAGGTTAAATAAAATATATTATTAAAATTAATTTCAGCTTTCTTTTGACTTTAAGAAAATTTTAAATTATGTGTTTGGTTCACATTTTTTTCTTGGACATCTTTGAGCTAGGTTTGTTATCTATATGAGTTTTCTTGAATCAAAATCTTTTTAAAAAGCAAATATAAATACTCAAGACATTAAAAACTAAATAAAACAATATTAAGGCATTGTAGTGCATTATGATCCCAAATTTGAAAATAAATTAAATGCATACATAGATAAATGACTTGAAAATTCTTCATAAAAATACCAATAATAGATTTTCCTTTAATGGTAGGATTAGGTGTGATTATCTTTTTATTACATGTTTACACTTCCTAATTATCCTAAGTGAATAGGCATTATTTTATTAATAATTGTTAAAATAGCATAATGGAAATATGTCCTATTACTATTTATTTATAATGTAATGAAAATTATAAGTAGAAAAAATGAAAAGGTAATGGAAAAATATTTATTTCTACTGTTTAGAGCATATAATAGCATAATTGAAATTATGTGATAAGTTATAAAAGTTTTAGGGATACCTTATATCTCCTTTTCTTTGTTTTCCATTATCAATTAAGAGTTGTTGCTCTCTTTCATTATAAATAAACTTCAAAGTAATGAGTTTCAATAACAATAAGGCATTATATTTTATTGAAAATATCAGGAGATGAGCCATGAAAAGTATTTGCTCAATATTTCAAAAACAATGTCTGCAAGGAAAATCTGTCTAGTTGGCCTCTACACAAAAGATCAAGCACATGAAAAGAATTTCATAGAGCTGTTCCCAATTCAAAGCAAAAATAAGCATTATTTGATTTGCAGCAATCTCTGATATGGCTACAAATATCCAATCTGGTTTTCCAACACAGATAATGGAAAATGAGGGGAATTCCCACTGAATTTACATCCTTAGTGTTTACTCTTAAAAACTGTGTTTAGATTACTAGAGCACTAATTTTCTAATTACACTCAGTTAACTGAAAGGAAATTCTGCAGTACCTAAAAGTATCTAACTTATAATCAAGGAGCCATTTCCACTGGGACAATGTGAATCTGTTTGCAAGTATATCTCAAACATCCATATCTGGCTCATCAGGAGTTACCCACATGATTCCTTTAAAGGCTGAAGATTTATATCCTAATATATGTCTGAGCTGATGTCTGAACCCTGTGAATGGCCACAGCACAAAGACTGGTTAGTTAAGAAATGGCGAAGTAGTCTAATCTCCGAAGAAGCAACAGCTCAACATTCATACCAATCACTGATCTTATTTTTAATCTTCTCTGCCTCATCAATTTCTTTCTATTCTTAATAATTACCTTATTGGTTCTCATTTCTCCTGAATGAAAATGGCAGAAAAGACTTGTATGAAAATTTCCGGACGTGTTGTCTTTCTCCAATGATTGGTTTCCACCTGCATGACTTCCTGGTAAAATGTTGTCAGCCAAAGAAGCCTCTTCTATGACATCTTTGCATTACAACGGGCATCATGAAATCCAAGCAAGTGATGCCTGATGCATGAGTAGAAAGATTTATGTTTTAGAAAATGTGATATGTATTATGATGAAAATAGGTAAGAATGCGGTGGACAGAGCAATTCAGAGCAATTCTGTTTTGCTTAGTGAACAGACCTGTGGGTTTGGAGAAGACTTCACAAATGGGTGTGAAATTTGAGTCCATTCTTCTGGGCAGAATTGAAACTAAGTGAGGAGAAGAATGTTCTAGACCAATGGTGGTCAGGCTTTAACACAGATCCCTGGTCCCCACCCTAGAGTTTCTAATTGAGTAGAACTATAGTTGGTCCTAATGAGTCTCCAGGTCATACCTACCCTGCTGTTTTGGAAATCACACTTTGAGATTAATTTCCCTAGGCAAGGGGAACCACAAATGTATGATCAATTCTAGAACTGTGCCTCCCCTTCCCATTATCACTAGTCTGTAGCACATTCACACAATGACCAAGGAAAGACAGTGTGGTGTCAGCTCTGAAGTTAATTGGGTCCTTTAAGGCATCATTTTGAGATTTCAGCTTGGTCCTTACAGAAGTAATGGAACAATAGCTAACTCAGTAACTGGCAGTTTCTTAGTCCCTACCTGGCCTGGTGCACCACAGGTTGGAAGCTGGAGCGGGACAAAGATGAAAAGCTTGAACACGCGGTGCTGTCTGCAGTATGAAGGCAAACTCGTTTGTGGACTGGTGTGGCTTCCTGGGTGATGGAGCAGTTGGGAAATCATCTCCTTTCTGAGTCTGGACTTTACTGATTATGATACTTTGAGAGTTAATCTTTGTTCTAAGGAGGTATAGGCTTTCAGCATGTGTTCAAGTCTGTCCCTTGAAAAACGTGAAAATAAAATAAAAGCATAGCTGTAACTCACAGTAGCTGGGCTACTTTCAAAAGTAGCTGAATTTGGTGGGGCTATGCCCAGCCTGCATTGTGCTGGGAGCCCTAGAGTACAAAGCAAACCTGAGCTGTTCTTCAGGAGTCTCCAGGGAAGTATCCTAGATTGAATCCCTCAGAATGGAGGAAGTGATCTGTAGAGGAAAGGAATTGAAGATCTGAGCAGTTCTTAATAATCTATGGGTAATGGATGAAGTTTTCCAAAGGTGGATCAAGATTTTCATTTCTGACATTAGGAGACCTGACTCTGAAAAGAAAGTAAATCCAGAACAAAGAGAGCAGGGTTGGGATATGGGATGAACCTACAAGCATATTCTCTGTGAAGTGTTTTAATTTGGGGCTATTTTCCCTTTGACTACGAGAAATGCAACATTTAGCTCACAGTTTTAAGTTCTCTCCCTAACATTTAATTTGCTTTAGTTTTTCCTAAGCCTTCAATAAGCCTGGATATGTTTACATAACTATGTGATTATCATTTCAAAGGAAATTTTAAAAAATGGAATCATAAGGGGAAAAGAGTCTTATCTTCTCCAAATAGACAACTCCCTCCAGGGGCTCTTACAGCAGGTTCTGCCTCGTTTGAGTGCCCGTGAAGGAGGGTAGGTAGCATCCTGTGCCCCAACCCATGGCAAAGCCACCATGACTCAAAGTGGCATGGTCTGTGGTGGGGCCAGGAGGAGCACTCAGCATAGGAAGCCTGGGGTTGGGGGGTGGTCACAGGAAGTATGAAGGTATTCTGTATACACACATTTATCTACTATATATGAGAAGGTGATGACTTAAAGTGGAGTGAAAGGCTAATAGGTTGCTCAGTCCCCTACCTGGTGCCTTGGAAATTACTCTTGGAACTGAGAGCTCCTGAAGTTTAAGTTTTGTTCACTTCATGGAAGTCTGTCTGTCACATTGCAGCCACTAGTGTCTCACTCTCCTGTATCCCCTTTCTGTCTCAGGTGAGCAAGTCCACATATGGATGAATTATAAGGTCACCATAGGACAGAACTTCTTTTAAAAATCAAAGTATAGTATGTATACATAATGATGTACTTTTTCAAATTGTACAGTTTGGTGGCAGTTTACAAACTGAATATATCCATTAGAGGCTGTGGGTATAACAGAGCACATGCCTAGCAAGGGGAAGGTCCAGGGTTCCATCCTCAGTCTGAAGAAAGCAAAGCAAAACAAAAACAAACAAAATAATCCCAAACTGAGCACATCCATATGCCAACATCGAAAAAGACTCTCTGGGTAAACTTGTCTCTTTATTTCTTCATAAGATCTTTTGATGAAAAAGTGTTTCATTGTAATGTCAAATTTCTACAATGTTCTAGATGTGTTCATGAGTTGTATTTTTTCAAAAGAACTACTTTATCCTGATATCATGCCTTTACTCTACCATCTCCTGTAAGCACTCAAACTGTACACGTAAGCCACCAAACTGTACACATAAGCCCTTAACATACCTCAAGTTAATTTTATTTTCTTCCATGTAAATAACCAAATAATCAATTGTTCCAGTACCAGTTTTAAATTGTCTAACTGATATGAAATGCCAGTGCTATCATAAAACAGGCTTGCATTTGTATATTATTTTGTTTCCATTACCTTGTTTATTTATATTTACAAAATTGTCAGGATGTCCTAACCACTGTGGTTTCTCATGCTGTTCTTCATTGTCAGTAGTGTCTTATCTCTCCTTGGTCTTTTCTTTTTCCATATATATTAAAGATTTGTTTAGGTCAGTAAAATACCATTGCAAGTTTTATTGGAATGACATCAAACTGAAGATCAACTTGAGAAAAGGATCATCTCCATAGTATTATGCCTTCTTATCTCTATAGATGCTGTGATGCTTCATTAGTTAGAATTTCTATTATGTCCTTCAATAATATTTTCTAGTTTTCCCCAGAAACTTCCTGAAACTTTTTAGATTTGTTTATAGGTTCCTTATACTTTTATGCTATTTTTCTAACTTTCTAAGTTTGCCCTTGTATATAGAAGTTTCATTGATTTATCTTACTCAACTTTGGATTCAGCAATGTTACTAAGACTTTTTCTTAATTCTAACAATTAATTTGTAGATTATTTACTTTCTATGTAGGAAATCATCTCATCTCCAAATATCAGCTTTGTTCTTTTGAAAACCTTGCATTTTTATTTCCATTTTCTTATTAGTTGCCTAGAATTCCCAGTATAATGTTAATTAAAAGTTTAAATAATAGGCATTCTTGTTTGATTCCTACTTTAAATATTTAAAATGAATAATTTAGGTATTTAACTGTTAAGTATGATGCTTACTTCAAAGGTTCTCCCCGCCTTGACTCTCTTCCAAATTCTATATCAGAATTATATTAGGTCAAATTCATCACAATTTTTTTTTTAGGAAATCCAAAACGAAAGTAGTTTTTTTACTTGAGGGTCTACTAGGTAAGCAATCAAGGAAAAACATAGCAGCTACATAAAATCATCAGAAATGTAACTCTTTATTCTTTTTCTCCAGCATTCCTCATGTGAATTGGCCTTTTAAGGTCATATCATGACCCAAGATGGCTGCTGGGTTTTAGTTATCACAACTGTTAGAAAGTCAGAAGGAGGAAAGGGAGCTGGAGAAAGTAGAGGAATCAGTTGCTTTTACCGGCTTTCTTAGAGGTCTGACAAGGCTTTTGCACTTACATTTCATGAACAATCAACTATAAGTATACTTAAGAAATATGGGTTTTTGTTGTTGTTGCTGTTTGTGAGTCACACTGATATCCTCCCCCACCAGTGAGATTATTTAACTAAGAAAGAAGAGTTAGTAATAATAGTAAATAGTGAAGTCCTAGTTTTTTCCTTCATCAGATTAAGGAAATTCCAACCTATTTTTGGCTAGACAGGAGTGTGTTTTTTAAAAAATCATGAATATACATTAACTTTATTGAATACTTTTCTGAATCCGTTCAGATGATCACACTTTTTCCTTTATTTTGTTAATGTTGTGAATCACACTAATTGATTTTCTAATTTAAATGTACTTTGCATTTCCTAGATAAACTCAAATTGGGTGTGATGTCCAACAACTGCACATTGTTGGAATTATTTGCTAATGTTTTATTTGATTTTTTTTTCATACATATTAATGATTGAGATCAATTTGCAACTTTCCTTTTTCATTAGGTCCTTCTTGATTTGAGTATCAAGTTTACATTTTTTCGTACAATTGACTAGAGGGAGTTACCTATTGTATAAGAGTGAAGATATTAATACTGTGAAGATTTGCAAGAATTTTCTGATAAAACTATTTTTTCCCTAGGATTTCCTTTGTAAAAACATTATTATTGATTAGTAATTTTTATTTTTTGAAATTATTAAAAGTTTAATTTTTTCCTGAGTTCTTTAATATTAACACAAGGACTTACCAAATCATTTTTTAAACTTACAAACCATTTGCTTACAAGAATCAAGAAAAGCTGTACAAAAAGAAAAGACAAACTGTACACCTCAAAACTCTTTCATTAGGGCTATGGTAGTCTTTTCTTTCTAAAGGAAAAAAATTTAATATGTCATTAGGATCAGCGCTTACTTTGTTCCAGGACCAAGGAGAATAGGGCTTAAAAGTAGACAATGAGCTCTACTGTAGCTGCAGATAGAGTCCATTCCAAAGCCTTATGTCAAGAGTGCCTGGACAGGCTCAGTGAACTGCAGACCTCTCCTTCAATCACATGCAACCCAGCTCTGTGATTGACTTCTGCCCTAGACTCCACCTGCACTTGATGCTCATGGCTGAAATCAAGCACTGAGCTCTCAACCACTTTGTCGTGACATTTTTCTCAGAATATGTGCTTTCCACTGGACTCTTCCATCTTCACTACCAGGACCACTTCTACTCTTTTCTATTCTTTCTTTTAAATAAATCCCAGCTCCTGTACTAATAATTGATGTAAATATTCATCAAAACATGTGGCACAGAGTAAGGGCACATTATTGTTAAAATAGTCTACAAATTTAAAATCAAGTGACTTCTTAAGATCATAGTACCTTGCTCTAAAAAAATATTTGAAATTTATTTTAGCTGACCAACTTCTTTTTTTAATAAGACAGTTCTTCCTGAACACATGCAGGGCTATTTGTTTTTCCTTTGGCCTCACTGCCTTTTAAAATAACTCTATATTTAAATCTAAAGCAAAACAAACACATTTAGCAATGGTGAATATTTTCTTGCTAAAAATAAAGACTTACCTCACTCTTAGAGTCAAGCTGGAGTTTCCTGTGGAGGCCAGATGCTGAAAGCCTGCTGAGAGAACAGCATGTGATGAAATCAAAAGAAAAGACTAAAACGATCATTCTCTGGAAATGCATTTTGTAAATACAAAGCCCACCCAGTCTCCTCTCCCTGCAGCCTCTGGCTATCAACACTTCCATCTCGGGACATTACAGTAAGGCAGCAATGAGAATAAATTCTGAACTCCAGGGTGACAGGTCAGAAGGGAGGCAGCCTGATTAAAGACATTTTAATAATAGTCTCCTCTCAGTTTTATTCCATATTTGTTTTTATTTTATGACATTCATCTAAGTCTGGTATAAGGAGCATGTGAACAGCACAGGTACATTCTTATAGCATGTTCTTAGACCAGTGTTCCTCAGCATGTGGTTCTCAGACCAGCAGCAGCAGCAGTACCTGGGAATTATTTGAAATACAAATGCTTGGCTCCTGCCACCCCCAGACCTTCTGAATCAGGAACTCTGAACCTTAGGGATCTAAATTTCACAGTAGCCATCCCCCCAGGTGATTCTAATGCATGTTCAAATTTGAGAACCAGGAACAAAAAGCTAGATGACCTGGTCTCTCAGCTGGCTCTGCAATTTGTTTCCTGTGTGACTTTGAGATAAATGGAGATAATGGTGCCTTGGTCATGAGACAGTGGGGTACATTATAAACTATAATATGATATAGATGTAGATCATTTTATCTCAGTGTACTCATACAGAAAACAGAGAAGTATGTCAGAGGAGACTGAGAAGAGTTGCTTAGGTTAAATCATTTGTTTTCATTAAAAGATTAAAATAAAAAAGCAACAAAAGTTTATCAAAATTTGGGTGATTTCATAGGCAGACCAGATCAGACAAGCTCCAGGGGCAATGTCCATGTAGGTGGGAGGCAATCCCAGGACCATACAGAGGTGGGGAAAGGAACAATGGTTTTCCCTCCTCTCTTTACATGTAGTTGTACTTCTTTAATCTGCATTAGCCTTTTTTCTTTGAGGATGAAGGAGACCAAGAGGTGGATGTAGTTACCCTTAAAAGCAAGGAGCCACAGTCAAGTAAAGTTAGCTTGAAGAAAATGCTTTCATAAAATTGCAGTTAAAAATGAGAAACCTAATCGTTTAGACCTCAGGAAAATATATTCTTTCTGTGCTTAAGAGAATACATTAGCATCTTCCTGAATCCAGATTGAAAAAACTCAAGCTCATTCTCTAGTCATTCAAAAGGAAGCAATTTTCCGGTGACAATAGGGCTATTAATGTGCCAATTGAAAATGAGAATAATGTGTGGCTTACCCAGCCAAATTCCAAATCAGGATTCTTAGTATTAGTCAAATTGGCAATGCTATTTATTTCTATAAGTTACTTGGAAATTATACATACATATATATGTATGTTATATATATGTGTGTGTATATATGTGTGTGTGTATATGCCATGAGATCTATAGAAATGCTTAAAATATAATATCTGCATATGAAGTCTCTTTGCTCTAAAATGATGTCTTCAAAGTTATAAATTAAAGTGAATCCATGAATCTAAACCTTTTTTACACAATAAACATATTTTATATAACAATTACTAATAGCCAAGCCCAGTAGTGCATGCCTGTAATCCCAGTGACTTGGCAGGCTAAGGCAGGAGGAGAGCAAGTTCAAAGCCAGGCTCGGCAACTTAGTGAAGCCCTGTTAAAACAACAACAACAACAAAACAAACAGACAAACAAATAAAACACCTGGTGATATAGATCAGTGATAAAGTGCCCCTGGGTTCAGCTCCTTCAAAAAAATATTTTCTGTATGTAGGTGATTTGTTGCAGATCTTTCTTCCTAGATGCAGAAAATACTTTTTTAAGGCAGTGGAAGACTGGCTTTCTAATGCCCAATATTGAGCTATACTTACTTTACTTACTGATTAATTTATGCATGCCCCTTGCAGTTCAAGGGGAATAAAATATGACTAGGAAGGATGTTGGTGTTGATTCTGAGTATTTTTCATTTTATGGCAGATCTCCTTTCAAATGATAGGAGCATCTGGCATAAGTCATTGACCACGCCAACACCAATCACAGGAACAGCCCAGCAAATGGGGTCTGTCTGGTAAATTATGACATATAGAATGCAGCTACATTCCCCCATGTACTGAATGGGTTGTTCATTTTCTCATTGTTGAGTGTTAAGAGTTTGTGTATAAGAGTTCTTTATAAAATACGATTTTTCCAAATATTTACTCCCAAGCTGTGGCTTGTCTTCTCATTCTCTTGTGTTGTCTACCCTGGGTCTTTTTGTTTCTTCACAACTTAAGAATCATGTTTTTAATACCCACAAAATAAATATAGGATTATAATTTGGAGGACATTGAATCTATAAATGAAGTTGGGAAGAAGTAACATCTTCATAATATTAAGTCTTCATATTCATGAACATGAACTATCTCTGTGCTTCTTTAGTTCTTTAATTTCTTTCATCAGAGGTTTATAGTATTCCTTACATAGATTTTAAATACTTTCTTAGATTTATGCCTAAGTATTTCATTTTTAAGATGCTTATACAAATGACAATGTTTTAATATAAAATTCCACTTGCCCATTGCTGGTATATAGGAAACTGATTAACATTTGTACTTAAACCTTATATCCTGCAACTTTGTTACTTTTTGACTTTGACTTTTTGACTTTGTTACTTTTTTTGCTTGTTACATCTGACTTTTTTCAGATGTTTCTGTATCTGTTGATGTAATCATGTGAATTTTCTTCCTTAATCTGTCAAAATGTGATAGATTGCATTAATTGAGTTTCGCATGTTGACCCACTCTTGCATAACGAGGATAAATTTTACGTAAAAGTCATGGTTTATAATTCTGTTTATGCCTGTTTGCATTTCACTTGATCATGCGTTGTAGAGAATTTTTGCACCTTTGTTCATGAAAGAACATGAACTTTGTTCATGTAGTATTCTTTTCTTATTATATTTCTATTTGTATTGTATGTTAGTGTAATGCTGTTCTATAATAAGTTAGGAAATATTCCCTATACTTGTATCTTCTGAAAGAGATTGGGGAAAATTGTTTAATTTCTTCCTTAAATGTTTAATAGAATTTACCAGTGAGCCCATCTGGTACTGGAATTTTCTACTTTGGAAGATTATTAATTATTAGTTCAATGTCTTCAGTAGATATAGACCTGTTCGGGTAGACTATTCTCTTTATTTTGATGACAATATTTTATAATTAGTTATTTACAACAAATACATATCAAGGTCTTTTTTTCATGAAAGCATTTCTATTTCATAGCTAGGATAGCTGAACTCTGAATTAAGTTTGTTTATATCATTTGCTTTACCAGTTTATTATTTTTCTACAACATTGCCCTTAATTTCTTTGTCCAAATGTTTTCTTTGGGCCTTTGTTATCTTTCAGCTCTGGTCACTGAGTTATTCTCCCTCAGAAAAGATCTGCCGTTTACTGATGTAAAATAAGACAATGTAGAGTGTTAACTCTGCTCATATTTTGATATTTTGAGCCATGTCTTTAACAGGATTTAATTCAATCCCAAGAGGGATTCCTCTTCCTTCAAAACAGAACTGTGCATGGAACAAGTAATAAGTCACTCTGAGAGATATGGAATACATCCAGTTTGTTTTACTTGAATTCCCTGTAATTCAATTAGACTTCATCACTATGTAATTATGTGTTTAATCTTGGATTTCATGGGTAAACACAAAAATTCTATTTTCTTATCCAACTATTTAGGAAAAGTACCAAATTTAACAATTTCTCAAATGAGTATCCCTATAGGATAAAACCCAAAATTGGCTCTAATCTAATGTTTAAATGTGTGATAGACACATTATAGACATATTCTCTTCCAGATGTGTTAGTACACCAAAATGGAAAGTGAATCAGGATGTATAACTGCGTTATAGCAATTAGTTAATATGTATCATATGGACTTTCAAAACAAGAGTTTTGTTTCTTGTCCCAATGTTGTTTGTTTGTATACAATACAACTAAATAAATAATACCAAAAGGATATAATCAAATAGCATATATTAGTACTATATTAACTCAAAATTTATTTATTTATTTTTAATTTTAACTTTGTATTAATTCTAATCAGTTATACATGACAGTAGAAAGCTCTTCGATTCATTGTACACAAATGGGGCAGAATTTTTCTCTTTGATTGTACATGAAGTAGAGTCACACCTTTCATGCAATCATACATGTACCTAGGGTAATGATGTCTGTCTCATTCCAACATCTTTCCTACTTCCTTTTCCCCTTCCCCTGCCTTTGCTCCATCCAAAGTTCCCCCACTCATCCCATGACCCCTGCATTGTGGATTAGCATCCGCTTATCAGAGAAAACATTCAGCCCCTGGTTTTTGGGATTGGTTTATTTTGCTTAGCATGATATTCTCCAACTTCATCCATTTACCTGCAAATGCCACAATTTTATCAAAATTTATTTTTAACACATGTAAGTTATATAATCACTGATACTAAGAGTGAAATAGCTAGTTCTATTGACTGGATGAGGTAGATTTCATTTTTCAATGTTAGCCACATTCTCTTATTAATAATTAATTAATTCAATGTATTTCCCTATATTTGTATTTGTAAATGTATTTCTCTTTATTGCTTATGTTCTTCATACAATTTGATTTTAATATTCTTTCCATGGAGTGGTGAGGTTTACATTCTCTTCCCTTGAATCTGGGTAAACTTGTTACTATAGTAGAATTGACACGATGGGACATCTGAGGCTGGTTTATGGAAATTGACAGCTTCCACCTAGTTCTCTTTTGGGACATTTGCTCTTGGAATCCAGCCATAGTTCTCTGCAGGAGCATAGACTACATAAAGATGCTACATATGCAGGTGTTGTGGCTCATAGCCCCAGCCAAGGTCTCCATCAACAGCCCAAATGGCTGCCTGACACCTGGATGAGTGAGCACATGATTCTAGCCCCCGTTATCAAGTTACCCCTCAAAGCCTTCCCAACTGATACTGCAGATGTCATGGAGCAGGTACAAGCTGTGCCCTCATGTTCATTTTGAATTCCAATTCCTATTTCTAAAGGATGCCAGGGATGTCTCTTTCTGAACTCTATGAGATTTTGTGTTACTCGGGTAAGTTTGAGGTAGTCTGTCATGTGTTAGTAGTAATGAGGACAATTGGTTAGTGCTGGTGAGGCAGATGTCTCCCATCTGCCCTTTATCCCCAGCTGTTTTCCACCTCTCTTCAGCATGCTGTCTTCCCTATGGATGCGGACCTACATCAGCAGGCTCCTGTGCCCTGTTGTCCAGTTCTGTTAGCCAACTGACGACCACAGGAGCTGTTTCAGAATGACTGTTGTCCTCAACTCCAGCTACTGCTCTCAAGGTAGTCCCCTTTACAGGAGTCTCCCCATGGGTCTGCTCATTCCTTATAGTCCTGTGGTGATTATTGCTGCCACCTAAGTTTCCTGCACTATCCTTGCTATTCCCCAACTTCTTGCACATGACTTTGTAGTAGTTCTTTTGTGAAAACATGTCTAAAATTATCCTGTGCTATATCTTTTTTCTTGGGAATAATTGCTGCAGCTAATGGTTGGTTGACCTGAATCTTGAATTTTAAACCATGATATAAAAGCAGATGCCCCTTACTTGAACTTCTTTAATGACGCTTAACACTCTGTAATCATTGTTCAAATTCCTTCCTTTCTCATTGATTTAGATTTATATTCCCTTCTGTTCAAATGTCTTACACATAGTAGACAATAAATATCTGATGAATATAAATATAGATTCTTGCCAATCACAAGGCACCCAATACTGTAAAGGTAAAGTTAATTAAATGTATTTCCCTGGGTACATTCTCTCATTGTGAGAAATAATAGGCATGGGCTTAGGGCGAAGGTCTGTTTAAAATGGGAATGGCCGGGCGCGGTGGCTTGCCAGGTGCAGTGGTTCATGCCTGTATTCCCAGCACTTTGGGAGGCTGAGACAGGAGAATTGCGAGTTCAAAGCCAGCCTCAGCAATGGCGAGGCACTAAGCAACTCAGTGAGACCCTGTCTCTACATAAAACACAAAATGGGGCTGGGGATGTGGCTCAGTGGTCGAGTATCCCTGAGTTCAATCCCCAGTACCAAAAAAAAAAAGGGAATGACCTAGAAAACATTTCCCACAGACTGAGAAAAACTAACATAAAGAAAGAGTGGTATACAATGAGAGTGATCAGATAATTTCTAGTCCCATGTGCAAAGAACATGGCATGAACAGGAGTCAGGTAGCCTCCCTTGCTAGACGCCCCACAGGAGATGTATATATTAACCATGGATCCACAGTCTCATTTCTAAACCAAGTTGGCTGTAGGCAGGGAATCGTGTATCCTGGTTAACCCAGACTTATCTTGGTTTATACTTATTTTCCTAGAAAATTAGGAATACTGTCCATTTCAGTCTGAAATATTTACTGGCTTAGATAATATAGAGTCACATGAACTGTAGTGCTTGGTCTGTGGGCTATACATTGTGGGAAGAGTCCCAAGTCTTTTGGAAAGGTGACATGCTGACTGTGGTCCTAAGGAAGTAGAAGGCATGATGGAACTAGAAAGACCAGAGTATAGGTTCAAAGGAAACATTTATTTTCTACCGATTAGTCATTCTGGTGCACAATGAGACAGCCATGAGTAATAGGACACTTTACTGTTACCTTTGGATCAGGACCTGAGTACCAAGAAAGAAAGACTAGAAGAAGGCATTGTGACATGTGCTGCTAGTGCTGGGGAATGTTATGAAGTTTCCAGATTATGATGTCATATGCACCACTGAGCTCCCAGTGTGCACAGCTATTCCCCAAACATTGCGGAGGCAGTAAGCATTTATGTAGTGAAATTTGTCAGAATGGCCTGCTCTCAGCCTCTGCCAGTGACTGTTGTATCTGGAGATCCCTATCCTCACCTCTTTTCATTGCAACACATTTCATATCTTTCAAGGTTATGGGCAAAGATTGACTTTAAGACACAATCATGTTAAAATTCCATAGACCTAAATCACAGACCTATAGTTCATTCTTTTTTTTTTTTTTTTTTGGTATTGGGGATTGAACTCAGGGGTACTCGACCACTGAGCCACATCCCCAGCCCTATTTTGTGTTTTATGTAGAGACAGGGTCTCACTGAGTTGCTTAGTGCCTCACCGTTGCTGAGGCTGGCTTTGAACTCGTGATTCTCCTGTCTCAGCCTCCCAAAGTGTTGAGATTACAGGTGTGCACCACTGCACCCAGTGTAAAGTCCATTCTTACTAAGTTATTATGGTGTTTTGATGTAGATCCTGGGGAATAGACCTTTCTTCCAAATTCTTCCACATAACAGAACAGACACAGTTTCAGTGTTTGGGAACAATAGTTGACCTTGGCCATAACTTAGTTCATTTGTACATGGCTTTAGGGATCAAGAAATTAATTCAAAGATAATATGAGAGGGTAGGACCTAATAGGATCACCTTTGGTTAACATTTTTGTCCTGGTGAGTTTTTGGTTTTGTTTTTCTTTTTTTGTACAATCAAGAGCAAATACAAACAATTCTATAGACTTGTTTGCTTCTTTATTTACAACCACATAGGCAAAAACATAAACTCTTAGTTTTTCTTTTTAAACATTAGAGAAATTTCATGTAAACAACATATAGCAGAGAGGGCCACAGTTACAGAGCTGGTTATCCTGAACACAACAGTTTTTATCACAATTTGCCAAGCTTTCTGGCTTAGGTCCTTAGCAAGTAGCTAAGTGAGGGTTAATTTTAAAACAGAAACTATGTTCAGGTATTCATTTGCAGGTGGATATCAGTGTATGGCAACTTGCTCTAGAATCCCAACGGTTATGAACAAGACCCTCAACTTCTTTGCATCTCAGTTTCCTCTATTTAAGGATTGTTCTGACACTTGGATGCTGTATCACACATGAAGGCAGATAGCAAATACCAGGAAATGTAATTCTTCAAATGATACTTTAATCAATATATAATGTTTTCTGTATATAATAATGTTTACTATATCTAGTTATCTGCTAGATAATAGGTGAGGGTTTTTTTCCTCTTTCTGACATGTACTCTTACTGTGGTCCTTATATGGCAACTGATGTGGAGGAACTCATTATGTTTTTGCTGAAGGATTGTGGGAAGAAAAGCAGATAGACATAAAAAGTGGAGGGAAAAAAACTATAATCAAAAGTCATTTAAAGGCCAGCAGAATACATTGGAAATATGTTGTTATATGTATTGCTTGTTAATCTGTACTTCTTCAAAGTAGAGTTTGATGATAACTATTTCATAATCAGTTGTCTTCATTAAACATTGCATAAAACACTCTTCACCTAGATTTTGCCCAGAACAATGCAGAGTTTTACAGAAAGCTTTTTGTCTTTCTCTCCAGGGAAATAATCATAAAGCAGGATTGTCCTAGTGAGCCTATGTCGTGTCGTAATTATTACTTTGTTAATAAATAGTTGTAGCAAGATAAATTAGAATGTCAGCAGCTATATGACTTAGGACATCTTATTAAAACTGTAGGAGGTCAAAGGAAAATGAAAGAGATAAACATTATTTTTAGTCCCCAGTCTCAGGGTTGGTTGTAGCCCAATCATTTGAACGGTATGCCATGCTTGACAAATCTATTTGTCACAAGCACACTATTGTAGATAGATGGTAATTGGTTTCAAAGCCAACCCACAAAAACCTGTTTTGTGGCTAATATAGCTGAAGTGTTCTTTGTGTTTACAGGGTAATGTGGTTTGGGCTTCCCTAGAGGATGCCAGGGCTAGGTCTGTATTTCTAGATGCTGTGAGATAGGGAATTCCTTCCTTCCTATCAACCCGCTCAACTCCCATTCAGTCTGAATGGAAGAGAGGGAGATGGTCACTGGAGTCTTTGGTATGGAACATTTGGTCTTGGACTGAGTTCAGCAAGGATAAAGACTAGAGAATGCATTTCTGGGGTAAGGGAAAATATGGGGATATGTTCAATAACTCAAAAGGACCACACATTATAATATTGAGACTATTAACTTTTCATTCGACCTTCAAATTTCATGTTTTGGAGGGAGGGGAAAATCCTATTTTGAGGGAAAAATACACAATGTCTAGTATATATTTTATTTGTAGTTGTATAATTACTTATGGTTATAAATTAGCCATATAACTAAAAATCTATAAGAAATCAGCTATTTAGTATAAAAACAAGCAAACTATTTGTATTTTTCTAATGGACCTTACAGGAACTTTCTACATTATTGCCAGTTACCTAAGGTTCCTTAAAGTGACTTTCGTAACCTCACAGGAGAAAATCTCCAATACTACTGAGCTAGGAGCTAAGAACAATTCTCTCACCTCTGAATTAATTCTTTAACCACAGGTTTTTACTTCTAACTGAAACCATAGCAGACCCATTTACATCTTTGTGGATGTTGTACTTTGAAATGGGCACCTTTCTCCTTTTAGTTCTCAAAGACTGGGTGCTTGGGCTGGGAGCTTATGTGGCAAGGCTACCATCTAGTGTACCAAAGACTTCATTACATCTCGAAGCCAGGGGGGGGAAAAAAAAAATCAAGAGTGGCAGTACACAGGCACGCCCGTACACTGCTATGATTGCTGTCTTAGGGAGGGTTTCTGGTGGTTTTAGGTAGATAGGTCAAAACTCACTAAAAGACTTCTTATTTTTATCAAATTTTATTTACCATAATTAGAAATATCTCCAAATTACAGTCCTTATATTTGTGGTACTTTGCAGTATCCCAGGAAAATACACAAGTATATCCTTGGATTCCAATTGGTGGGAGAAATCAAGATTGCTGAAATTAGATTGTGCACCTAAAAACTAGAATCAGGAATTTTATTGCTTTACTGCTAATTTTCAAACAAATTTAAACATTTTATATAAATAATGCTGATAGCCGTAACTACATCACAGCCTGACACTGTATTGTTAAGTTCACACCAAAGACGTACAGAGAAAGCTTTAAATAAGAGGAAGCAGAGGATGTTTAGTAAAGTGCCTGGGTTTTTAAAGCTTGACTGCCTGGATTTCTGTCCTGGCTCCTCTGATTAATTGCTGCATCTACTATGAGAGTGCTATCCAAAGCCTGGACGCCTCAGTTTTGTCCTCTGCAGAGAATATTAGAAGCAGTTTCACAAAGGGGATGCTGTGACAATAAAGTGAGTTATGACATACAAATAAATATGGTTCACTGTTTAAAAGAATGAAATTTTGTATCCTTTATTGTATAACCAGAGATAGCTGGTATTTATGTTTGGAGTCTGCACTACTTTATTTAGACTCATACCTTTGTTAATTAAAAGGAAGGAAGGCTAAAGCTTACCCTCATGTTTTTTTGTTTTTTTGTTTTTTGGGTTTTTTTTTTTGTCTCTAGACATCAGCCAAAGAAGGCGGCCTTTTTCTCTGTGCTGAAAAATTGCATTTCAAGGTTCAATGCAGAGAAATAGCCCAAAAATGCAGGGAGGGGGATAAATCTGGAAGCATGAATGTTATCAGAATTTTTCAACAGGTAGGAGAAAAGCCAACTGGTTTGCAATGAAAAGCATCTACTCAAAGAGTTTAGCTCTCTCGCTACCCTTTGCTGAATTATATTCAGTGAAACAAAATGAAGTGAATTGTCCTATTTAAACTGCTTGAGTAATTGAAAAAAAATATGAAACAGAAACCCATTGCATCATACAGTGGAATCATAGAAATTGCAAATGAGACATACAGAAACACAAAGTAGTAACAAAGTTAGTGGTAAAGTCTAGCTCCAGAGGTGGAGCTCAGCAGACAAAATGAAAGGTCACAAATATGAAATTCACAGTGATCACTGGCCCTTATGCTAAGCACTGATCAGGTCACTTAATTAAAACATGTATAACTAGGAGAAACCATCCCAGCTTTACAACACTGTCTAGTCATGTAATCTCCTGACTACTGCTTCTTTTAGGTGTAGACATAGAAATTTACTGAGGATAAGAGACTCTTGGCTTGAGTAAATCACTCCTATATCCTGAAGGACTGGGCCAGACCTAAAAGCAGGAAGCCAATATATGCCCTTAAAAAACAATTCTTGAGATAAAAATGTTTTCTAATGTGCATAGGAGGAAGCTTTTATGAGTATCAGAGAGCATAAACATTGAAGAGCTGAGTTGATAATCCAAGTAACCATTTCTCCACTCCTAATCCTGTGAGAGCTAATTCCTTAAAAACCATCTGGACACCAACCTGGATAATCATGGGCTGTAGTAGACCCTCTAGGAGTCTGATTCCATACTCCCTCAGCCCATGTCTAATTTCAGCAGTAGGTGTGATGGATAGTTCCTACCCAGGCTGACAGTGTCCTTCATGGATTCTCCATAGCTCTTTCATACTTCCTCTAAAACGTAGGGAGTTTGCTCAGACAGAGTGAGAGAGTTAATATCCCCAGTGGAAACCATTATACATTAGGAGATTATAGTCACTAGAAAAATCTCTCAGGTGCCCATCTTCATAGTATGATTCTAAGGCACATTCTGCATGGTTTCTTAAAAGGTTCTTAGTGGAATTGAGCCCCAATTGCCAACAGCAATAACCAGTCCAAATAACAGATACACTTGAAAACTATTTCCCTGCATTACTTTGTATTCTCTTTCTGTTATAATGTAGATATGAAATCACCAAAAGGCTCATGTGTGAAATAATGCAGAATGTTCAGAGGTGAAATGAGTATAATAATGAGAGTTGTAACCTCATATTTAATCTACTGTTATGGATTAACTAGGTGGTAACTATAGGCAGGTAGGGTATGAATGGAGGAGATGAGTCACTGGAGGAATGCCTTTGGGGTTTATATTTTGTCCCTGGTAAGTGGAGCTCTTTCTGCTTCCTGGTTGCTCTATCCTGAGCTGCTTCCTTCCACCATGCTTTTCTGCCATGGTGTTCCACCTCACCTTGGGCCTGGAACTATACAGTCAGCTGACCATGGACTGAACTTCTGAAACCATGAGCCACAGTAAACTTTTCCTCCTCTATGCTCTTGTCAGGTATTTTATTAACAACATTGACAAAGAATAAAAGAAAGAAAGAAAGAAACCGACTAAAACACTTTCCATTATGTTTTCTGGGATTACCTACATCCCCAAACTATCTGCCTGTATTTGAGTCATTTTCTCAGGCTGTATTTGTAAAGGAACCCAAACTAAGACTCCAATATTATGAAGTTATTAATAGACCATATTATTGTTTCAACATTTTGAATATATCATCCCACTGCCTCTGGCCTCAATTTTTTCCTGTCATCTATTAATTTTAACGAGGTTGCCTTGTTTATGATGAATTACAGCCTTTTGATTTTTACTTTTAAGATTTTCTTTGGTTTCCTCTGTGATGTGTTTAGGTGGGATACCTTTGTATTTGGTCCGACTTGAAGTTTGTTAGCCTTCTTGGCTATGTAGACCAACACTTTTGTTTCTGGCAAGTGGGTGATCAAATTTTGGAAATATTTGGCCCTGATTTCCTCCCATATTTTTTTTCTTTTCCTTTCTCTCTTCTTCTGACACTCTACACTTATGTTGGTAGGCTAGATGAGGTCCTATGTGTGTTTAAGCTCTATCCATTATTTCCTTCGTACTTTTCTCCCCATTTTTTTAGATCGGATAGTCTTTACTGATACATTTCATATTTGCTGATTCATCCTTCTACTAGGTCAAATCTTCTGTTGAACTACACTAGTGATTTTTTTTGATTTAATGGTTATGTTTTTTTTATTCCTGAAATTCTGGTTGGTTAATTTTTATACTTTCTATTCCTTTATTGATATTCTCTACTTGATGAGCCCAGGGCATCATGCTATGCTCCAGTTCTTTGAACAGTTTCTTTTTGCTTTTGAATATGTTTAATATATACATGTATGCTTTTTGTCCAACATCTTTTAAGTCCAACATCTGTGGCTCCTCAGAGAAGTTTTAACAAAGCAGAGACACTTTTTCCTGCATATTGGTACATATGGTTGTTTTACCCTTTTTGTTAAAACTACTTTAGATAATGTTGTATACCCTAGATTGTGATACCTAGTTCTCTCAGGGGTTCTGGTGGTTGTTGGGATTTGTTTGTAGTCTAGTGACTTTTCTAAGCTAATTCTGTAGAGCCCTCTAATATTCCTTATAAGTGTTGCCCCCGCCCCATTAGTTCTTGCTTTTATTTTTAAGCTTGCTATGGGTAATCCCTGAGTCAGCATAGCTCAGTGGTTAGTCAAAGGTTGGTTAAAGGAGTGGTAGGAAATTTCTATCTTAATATGGTGCTACTGAGGGAGGAGCAAAAGGACTTTCATTGTAGGTAATGAAAGATTGGATCAGGAAGATGGGGCTGATTGAAAAGGAAATAAAATGCTAATACTTCCAGATCACTTCCCCTTCTTCCAACATGTTGCCAAGGTTACCTGCCTCCAAGGAATTGTTTCTCCCAACAAGGAGTTGTTAATGAAGTATCTTCTGGGCAGATATGGAGAGGCACCCCTGGAAGGATCCTTTCCTACTTTTTGGCCAAGTAGGCAAGATAAAGGGAAGAGCGTGTATGAGAAGAAAGGATAAAAGAGGCAGGACACCCCAACTCCCTCAGGAACCAACTTTGGACCCTCTCCTCTGTGGAGGAGCCCCCCCCCCATTCTATTCTTTAAATAAAACTTTTTGCATTTGCCTCAGAATTTCTCGGGTGTTCAATCTTCAATACTGGGGGAACAGGACTTGGATCCTGGTTTTCAACACCAATGTCATATTTGACTATGATTTGTGTCCCCTCAAGTTTTCATGTATTAAAGGAATGGCCCTCTGGGTAGTACTATTGAAAGTGTTGTAACTTTAAGAGGCAGGACTTAGTGGGAGGTCTTTAAATCATTGGAGGTATGTCCTAAATAGGGATTGTGGGTCCCAACTCTCTCTGTGGCCTGGCTCAAGGTGTAATCTTATTGCTCCTGCACACATTCTTACATATGTTTTTGCCATTGCTATTGACTACAAGGTGATACAGCCAAAGGGCAACCTTCTTACCTTATACTCTGTGCTATGCTGTTTGGACACTGAACTTTCAGACTGAGAGCTAAATAAACCTATTTTCTTTATAAAATTACCCTCTTTCAGGTATTTCATTATAATGGAAATGAATTAATATGCTAGGAAAGAATGATTTTAAATGGTCAATAGACCCAAGTTAAAAGAAGAAAAAATTACATTATTCCTTTTTCATATCTGTCCTAATCTCTGAATATGCATTATTGCCACTTTTTCCCTTCCTTTGCTATACCCAGAAGATTGCAGTTTCCATAGAGTTGGAAATGCTGACTTTCTTATCATGGTATACTCTCAGTTTAACAGAATGCCTGATATGCAGTAGGTGTTATGACTGAAATCTAGAGAGTGCCCTCCAAATTTCCATTTGTTAAGGAGGATTTGTCCCAAAGGGGGGACCATTGAGAAATGATAGAATTTTAAAGAGGTGGGCTTAGTGGGATTTCCTTAGGTCATTGGGGTGTGCCTTTAAAATGTACTGTGAGATCCTTCCCCTCCTCTCTCTCTGATCCAGTGAAAGATGAGACTGCTTGCCCCTATATGTGTTCCCACCATGCTGTGCCACTCCACACCACCCTCACCAATGCCCAAATCAAAGGAGCCACTCCATCTTGGACTTTGAACCTCCAAAACTCTGAGCTAAATAAACATTTTCAAGGCATGGCACTGACATTGGTTCAGCTCTGATGAGGATCTCATGACAGATGGTACCACATGCAAGAGGAAGAGATCATGTTTCCAAACAAGAAGCCAGAGAGAGTTTCAAGGATCTGGATCAGGCTTTTATAAGACTTATTTTCATGAGAAATAACTTAGTGTTCTCATGAGAACTACCCTAATCCCTTCTAAGGGGAGCACAACCAATGCCTTCAGGCCTTCCCACTACACTCACGTATTAAAGGTCTCACTATCTCTACATTACCAAACTTAGGACCAAGTATCTGCTACATGAACACTTGGAGGACAAATGCATCCAAACCATAGCACCTAGATGCAGGATAGGACATCTAGAGAGATTCAAAATGCCCAAGGCTGCAGAAGTTATCGTGGCTTTTTAGGATGTCTTTGGTTTTCATTCATTTAGATATTTTTGGTCAATGACTAACATGATGATTACCACACACTCATTCTTACCTGCTCATGATAGGAAAAGAAAGCAAAGAAGAGAAAGGAATCATTCCTGTTTCTTTTGACTTCATAATAAGCTTTCTCTGTTCTTGATATGCTACTTACTTCAGGGCTTATGGACTCATGCAAGTATTCTGATCAAAGAACTGGTTGTATTTATTTGTAATCAGACAAGCTATTTGACTATAATGGTTAAAACCAAATAACTTGTCTCTGATTATTACCATTCAGTTGGGTTTAGAAAATAATCAAAAACTCAGAAATTGCTAATCTATAAGGATGGAAACTACCGGTATATGCAAAGTAGTAGCTCTGACCTGAGTGTGGTGGAATTTTCACAACTATAATGAGTGGGCTTGATTGAGGCATCAAATGTGTTTTTTTATAATGCAATTCATTTCTGTATGGTTGCTTTCAGGGACACACATTACAAATCACTATACAAATCATTGGAGTCTACCCAGAAAATATGATTCATAGCCATAAATAAGGTATTGCATCTTTCAAGAAACTCCAGTGCCAAAGAGCCGAAAAATCACTTTGAACAAAAATGTCACAAAGTGTGGTATAGTTGAGACACAGTGAGTTTATTTCACTGTTTTATTGTGGAGGCCATGAAGAATTACAGATCAGAGAGAAAGATTTAGATTTTGAACAGATGAGTTATACAGTTATTCACAAAAAGAAATCTAGATAGCAATATTATTTCCCATTTTATAAGCAAAATAAAAAAGGACTCTTAGAAATAAACTGAAAGGGAGATATCTCTTGCTTTCAAACACTAATTTCTCCCTTTGTATGGGATTTGTCCATTTTCTCCATTTGTGCAAGAATAGCTCGGCTTCAGGAGAAGCAGTCTCACTCCTGGCTGACCCTGGAATTACATGTACTTAAATGCTTAAGTACCCCAGTCTTTAGTTGTGATGATTCTTGACCTTCATTGTAGAAGGAATCTTCAGCTTATAGAAAGTCACATTTTTTTGGTCCTATGTGGAGTGATTTGTCCATAAAATATAATGATATGGTTTTCAAAACAAGCATCACAATACTACATAAAAGAGGTTTTTTTAAAAATTTTAATTAATAAAATAACTTCCCTAGCTAAGTCCAGGGAAAATATTGTATCTCAGGATTCAGAGAAAAGCCATAATGGATATTCTGAATGTATCAGTTGAATGTAGAATGGGAGGATTCTGGGTTGGAAATTTGATCCAGTAGTTCCAAGAGCAGTAGAGATGCTGGTGATTTATGTTGGAGGAATCTCCTTCTTTTTCTCTATTTCTTACCTCACCTGTGTGTCTGGGGGAATAGTTGCTAAGGTAATTTCCAGCCAACTCTGAAATTATGAGTACTTAAGTTCTTAAGTATCACAGTCTTTAGTTGTGTTTCTTGTAAGAGCAATATCATGGAAACATTAATTTTCTATTGCTGTGTAACACACTATTACAAACTTAGCAACTTAAAACAACATTCATTGGTTATCTCACAGTTTCTGAAGGGGAGGGATCTAAGCATGTCACAAATGGGCCCTCTGCCAGGATCTTACAAAGCTGCAATTCAGGTGTTGACAGGGCTGTATGTCTTTCTAGAGCATGGGTTCTTCTTCAAAGATTGCAGAATTTAGTTCCTTGTGATAAAAAGGCTGAGGTCCCAAGTTCCTAGAGGCCACCTAGTATCATCTGTTACACAGCTCTCTCCATAACATGGCAATTTATTTTTCCCCAACGGGGAGTATGTCTATTACTTATTTTCTCTTACCTCTAGACCCCCTTTTAATAGGTCAGGCTTACCCAGGGCCATCACACTTTTGATTTTTATCAAAATCAACTGAAATGTTCAAAATCCAATAATTTTTGCCATGCAATACAAACTACCATAGAGTCACATCCATCTTATTCCCTAACCCCACCACACTCAAGGAGAGGGGATTATACAGATACAGTCATCCTGGAGAATATCGTATAATTTTGCCTGTGAGAAAACTCAGTGTGAGTTGGCTGAGTAACCTGAACAGAGCAGGATCAAGGAGCTAAATCTACACAGAGGAGACACATTATTGGATAATAAGGGCTTGGCTTAAAAAGAGAGGACACTGAAACATCAACTCAGAAGGACCAAGACTATGAATAAAGAAGTTTCAGGTTGGAAATTCAGAAAAGAACAAAGGCATTAAGGCTATTAGAAATAGGTATGCTTTATAGAGCAATAGAGCTTTTTATTCAATCCAGTTTCAAAATAAGAGTAATGCGGGGATATCACCAATTTATCATGTGCATGTGAAATAAAAACAAAAAGGAAGCCCCAATTTTAAGCACTCTTAAGGGTTAAGGTTGAGATTTTAATTCTATTAAACAAAATATGCTTGAACTAGAATAAGAAATTCTAGTTCACGGATCCTGCCGTGCCCATTATTTTAAATCCCTTTGGTTTCCTAAGGGAACTGTATTCAAAATAAATAATAGAGAAATGTGGATTCAAAGTAATTCTTCATTGATGGTTGGAGAATATTCCATACCACGTTGTGGGCAATCTCCTAAGAGCTGAAGAGGAGAATGGGGCCTAACTGGAATCTTCTAACTGCCAACTCTCTATTTTCCACTCCCAACTTCAAATCTAAAATTTGGGACCAATGTGGTCAAATAAATTTGAAGAGAGAGACTGTGCCCAAACTCTGCTAAATAATAGGTTGTTTTCATTGTACTATCTATTTTGTTTGTTACCAGCTCATCCCATTGTTGAAGTTAGGGGCTGGAGCTCAATTCTCTAAAATCCAGTTTTAATTCCCTAATATTAGACACCGTGTCGTAGGTTAGGCACTGAACTAAGATCATAACATTGTGATAAGTTCAAATTATGCTGTCATATTTGGAGTGCTGTAGTTAGTTTAATTAAGAAGTTGTTTTTGCCTTTATTGGTGCTTTGAAATGTCTCTTGCAATTGTTTAAAATATATATCAAAGGCTTATTTTTCAGATTGTACAATGTACACATTTACCATGGAATCTTTGGAATATGTCATAAAGAGGTAAGGAATGACAATATGCAGTTTTAACACTTTAATTGCTTTCCTCTTTTTATTAAAAGCTCAATTTATTAGTCAGTGATTCAAAAATAACTTTTCCTTGAACTTGCCAAGTGAGCAGGTTTTCTGGGGTAGACTGTGCCCATGGTTAGTAGAACAGGCATTTGGTTCATCAAAGTAATGGAGTGAGCTACTAATATGTATAGAAAGTTGCACATACCTATTCATATTTTCAGACCTCAGGAATTAGAAATCTGCATCTAATGGTATGAAACTATCTAAGTTCCTTGATAATGTTGGTGTGACAGTCAGTCTTATACATCAAGTTATTTAATCAAACATTAATCTACCTGTAATCCTAGCAGCTGGGAAGGCTGAGGCAGGGGGATCTCAAGTTCAAAGCTAGCCTCAGCAAAAGTGAGTTGCTGAGCAACTCAGTGAGACTCTGCCACTAAATGAAATACAAAATAGGGGCTGAGGCTATAGCTTAGTGGTAGAGCACTTGCCTAGCATGTGTGAGGCACTGGGTTTGATCCTCAGTACCACATACAAATAATAAATGAATAAACTAAAGATCCATCAACAACTAAAAAAATATTTTAAAAAAGAAATACAAAATAGAACTGAGGATGTGACTCAGTGGTCAAGTGCCCCTGAGCTCAATCCCTAGTAGCAAAAAACAAAATAAAACATTAATCTAGGTGTTACTGTGGAGGCATTTTATAGCTATTGTTAATATAATAGTTAGCTGATATCAAGGAAGAGAAATTATCTTTGAAAATATGGATGTACCTGATCTAATCAATGGAAAGATTTTTAAGAGTGTGTTTTAGTCAGCTTTTGTGTTGCTGTGATCAAAATACCCAACAAGGACAACTTGGAGGGAAATTTATTTGGGGCTCATGGTTTCAAAGATCTGAGTCTATAGATGGTCAACTCCATTGTTCTGGGTCCAAGATGAGACAGCCCGTTGTGGAAAAAGGGTCCAGTAGAGGAAAGCTGCTCAGGTTATGGCAAGATCAGGAAGCGAAGAGCCAGAGAGAGAAAGGGGCCACTGGGGAGACCCAGGACCCCCACCTCCAGCCCAATTTTTCACCTCCTCCAGCCACACCCCACCTACCACCTATCATTCAAACTAGAATGGACGGATTAGGTTATAGATCTTGTGAGCCAATCATTTTAATTCTGAATATTCCTACTTTAGCAGGAGCTTTGGGGGAACACCTCATATGCAGTCATAAAAAAGCAGAACTGAGTGTTCCTTGCTGAAGAAAAACTACTCTGTAGAAGCCTAAGCTCATGCCCTAAACTTTTCAGCTTCCCCTTCATAATGGTTTGCTCCATGGATTTTAGATTTGTCCAGTCAGTTCCCTCAATCATTTGTATATACACATATCATTTATATATACACAGACACACACATATAATATGTATAGGTTCAATACACATGTATTCATATGCCATACATACACACATAACATATACATGAGTACAAGCGTGAAATATTTACATGCATACATCTATGTCATATATATTATATAATACCTGTATATAATATGTACACACACACACACACATTGGTTTAGTTTTTCTGGTGAAACTAGCTGATTCAGTAGTCAAATTCCTTCTAGAATTATCGTATGAATGCAGAGGTTCTCCCTTATTTGTGGTTTCACTTTCTTCAGTTTCAGTTATAAACAACTGTGATCTAAAATATTAAATTCAAATTTCAGAAATAAACAACTCATAAGTTTGAAATTGTATCATTCTAACTTTATGACATTTGCTAGCAAATGAATGGATCTAGAGACTATCATGCTAACTGAAGTCAGTCAGTCCCAAAAAGCTAAAGGTTGAATGTTTTCTCTGGTAGGTGGAAGCTAACCCATAATAAGTGAGGGGGGAAAAGCAAAGGAAAGACAGAGGAATGAATCTGATAAAATTTTCCCATGTGTATGTGTGTGTGTGTGTGTATATATATAAACAACCATGAATTTCACCACCATGTACATCCATAAGAATAGGACTCTAACTAGAATAAGATATATTCCATGTTTGTATAATTATATCAAAATGGATTCTGCTATTATAAATAATTGAAAGAGCCAATTAAAAAAAGAGAAAAAAAGAAATTGTGTCATTCTGAGAGCATTGTACTATATAGCATGCTATCTTTCTTCATCTCACCTTATATGTGAATCATCCCTTTGCCCAGTGTGTCCATGCTATATATGCTATTCTCCCATTAGTCACTTGGTAATCACCTCAGTTATTAGATTGTCATGGTCTCAACAGTGCATGTGTTCAAGTAATCATTATTTTACTTAATAATGGCTCCAATATGCAAAGAAATATTGCAGGTAATTCAGATATGCAAAAGAGAAGGGTAAAAGTCTATTTTGAGGTATAAAATGAAAGTTATCAATAATTAGGGAAAAAATCTTATGCTGAGGTTGCTACAAAATGAATTTTATATCTGAATCAATTGCATTGCCTAAATCAAAGATATAGCCATTGGCCTTGATGGCCATCAGATCTACCCCTATTGGAAAATATAAATTAACCTTTTATGACAGAATGATTAGAAAATGTATGTCCCTAATAACTGAACCTCATGTATCTCCTGCTTTTGTAAGCTCTGACATCACTAAATATTTTAAGAATTTAATGCATCATACCAAAATATATTTTTACCAGGTAAAAGAAGCCATTTATGATTCACTGACTGAGGACAACCGATCTTTTTAAGATTAAGAACCCAGAGATTGGGTCTTTTAGGATCATCAGAGAATGTCTTTGAATCCCAGGAGAAGAAATCATACTAAGTCCCCACCACTTGCACTGTAGCAAAACTTCAAGGCTTTGTCTGGGGTCTACATCTCTTTGCTGGGGAGAATCCTGGCAGACCCTATAAGACCGTATACATATTAGAGACCTCACCCAGGAGGATTCTCTCCAGAACTGGCAACAGCCTAGGCAAGGGCATCTTCATCAAAATCACAGATCAAGAGTTCCCTGTCATCATGAAAGTTTGATCCTTTTTAATCTTTCCCCATGCTGTCTTTCTGTTTATGAATGGCAAGATGAAGCTATCATTTGGAAGTCACAACTGATAACTTCTGCAGAAAACGTAACCGAATGCTAAACATGTCATGTTAAGCCTAAATCCCTACGTGATCTTGGAGATGCTGTAGTTCACTCTATAACAAATCTTAGTGATATTTCAAGTGTGACTATGTGTTCAATTTGCATATCTGAGCCTTTCTATAAAGTTAAGCTTTTACATTCATGTATTCAGATTCCTCCTTTAAATCAACAGTAGAAAAAACCTATGGTGAGTATTTTGCAGTTAAATTATGCCAGAAACTGCATAGAAAAATGAAAGGGAAAGATAATTTGACAGTTGACAGTTTGTAGGCAAATTTTTTGGGGGTAGTACAAGAGATTGAACTCAGGGGGCACTCGACCACTGAGCCACTCGTCACCTCTGTTTTGTATTTTAATTAGACACAAGGTCTCACTGAGTTGCTTATCACTTCGCTTTTGCTGAGGTTGGCTTTGAACTCTCAATCCTCTTGCCTCAGCCTCCTGAGCCGCTGGGATCACAGGTGTGCACCATCATGCTCAGCTTGTAGACAAATTTGTAACCCTAATTCTCTAATTGCTGGTAGCCTCTAATCATGCAATAATTCAAAAGTGGAGTCTTGTATAGATACTACTAGTGCTTCCCTACCAGTCACCCATAACAGCAAAGGTGTCTCCCAAGGTATTGTATGTTTATCCCTCCAGGATTCATTTTTATTCAAAAAGGATTTGACAATCAATTATACATGTGAGCAGCTTCATATTTAAACAAGGGAGAATTAAGTGGCCAAAATAAATAAGGAATTCTAATGATACCCCCTAGAATGAATTTGGAACTGAACATTGGTCTATACCTTTTAATTTGCAATAGAGTAAAGGAGAATTTTCCAGCAGGCATAACTCTCTTGAAATGGGCATCTTTTGGTAAAATTCTCCTTATCTGGTTTGGCATAAATGTAAATGAGGTTGTTATTCCATAGCTGTCTCAAACATTACCTACTGTGTTTGACTCTACTTCAAAGGATGTAGTTGTCCAACATGCTTCTCTAAATTCCCTTGCTGAAGTTGTTTTAGATAAGGATTGCCTTGTTCTATCTGTTGGCTGAATGGGAGAGATGTGTGCAATAGCTAACATCTCCTGCTACATTTGAATTAACATGTCTGGTGTTGTAGAAACTCAGGTACACAAAATTAACAAACAAGTTTCTTGGTCAAAGCAAGTCAATTTCTTTTCTGGATCATTCTTTGATTTATTTGATTTTAATTGGTTTGATTTGTGGAGGCCTTTCTTAATGAGTACATTCCAGTCTCTTTGGATTATCCTTCTGATAGACATCACAGTCATCTCCCTGGTGCGCCCTATATTCTCAAGAGTCTTAAATGCTTGTATGCAGCCATCCATTGTGCATCAAATGATCTCACTCTGGTTAAAATAAGAAAAACACAAAGAGTACATAAAGAGTTTTCAACTGATCTCATGTGACTTGTGAATTCTACACTGAGACCAAACAAGTCTATTATGATGGTAAGATAGAGTGGCTATTCATATCCAAGGTTCTAGTCATCTCTCAAGGTGGGGAGGTTGGTTGAAAGGGGAAAAATGTCAAATTAAATAATCAGGAAGCTATCAGCCTGAGGCTGTCTGTGCTTTCAGTTCTTATATCACAAACTGTAACCTAACTTACTTTGTAACCATAATCTAATTTAGGGGTATATTTTTGGGTAACAAATAACCAAATTTCAGCCAATCACAAACAGTTGAGCTTCAGCCAGTCATAGGCAGCCAACTGATCACACCATGTCCAAAGGAGGGAAATGCCTGGAGGTTGTCAATCAGATGATGGTCTCTACTCCGCTCCTCATTGGGTTTATAAAAGCTAATGGCTGTACCAAATTTTCTGGAACTCTTCTGGATCTGAGTGCTGCCTAATTCATGACTCATTCTGTACTTGAACTGTTAAATTTAGTTTGTCAAATTTTTTCCCTTTAAAATTTGCTTCTGACCTTGTCAGTATTGGAGCGATGGTAGAAGATACACTAAGGAGAAAACAGTCCCATTTAGCCAGTAGTCTTCTATTATTTCAGTGCTGTGAAAATGTGGTAGGCACTTAGAAATGAAGTTTCTGAAGTCACTTCAATGGGTTGTTGGAGATATCTCATCTCTTTATTCTTGTACAAATCATCCACCTGTCATTGTCTTGAGGAAAGAAATGACCTCTTTTATGACTGATGTCTTACTTCCTCCCAGTCCCTATAAATCCAGCAATACCTCCAGCATTTCTTCTGAGGTCCATTTGCTCCCTGAAGGCTCTTATTGTGGACAGAATTTAAAATTACCCCATGTTAGGACCTTTGCACAGGCCATGTATGATAGGTGGGAAATTCTTCCCATCTCTTTTCCTGACAATCTCCAAAAATATGGATTAATTCCACCACACTGTCCACTTAACATTTGTGCTGCCACTTTTCAGCTGGTCTCTCTTTAAATTTCTCAAGTGAGAGAGATGATTGAGTTTACTGTGTTGCAAACTGCAATGAGTCCATTCTGTGTTGTGGCACTTGTAGTTTGATCTCCATGTGGTTGAAATGAAGTTTTTCCCTCTAATCTTAATGGAAGCTGTCTGCATCCTCCAGACCCATCTATGGGAGCATGGGACTAAAGACCCTCAGTTTTTGTTGTTGTTGTTGTTGTTTTTTGGTGGTGCACCCAAGGCCTTGTGCATGTGAGGCAAACCTTCTACCAACTGAGCTTTTTTTTTTTTTTTTTTGGTACTGGGGATTGAACTCAGGGGCACTCGACCACTGGGCCACATCCCCAGCCCTATTTTGTGTTTTATGTAGAGACAGGGTCTCACTGAGTTGCTTAGCACCTCGCCTTTGCTGAGGTTGGCTTTGAACTCGCGATTCTCCTGTCTCAGCCTCCCAAAGTGCTAGGATTACAAGCGTGA
>PVHX01008294.1:0-47125 GCA_004024805.1 Geosciurus inauris | reverse complement strand
AACTGAGCTTTATCCCCAACCTACAGACTCTAAGTTTTAGGGTTACTTCTAAAATGAGTTCCACTTCCCTCATCTTTACATCTCTATTGGCTTGTCTTTGTTGTGGATGGGGAGCTTTTCATCCATCTCTTCTAAATGTTTGCATCATAGTTATCTTGTGCTTCATTTTAGGAGGCAGTATCCATTGAATTAGGCAATGGTTCTCAAAGAGTGACCAAAGACCAACATCATCATCATCACTTGGATACTTATATAACCAAAAGCTTGGTCCCTGTCCCCAATGCCAATCAATGTCAATTTAATAGTGAGGACACCATTTTGAGAAAAAGAAAAAAGAAGGTTTATTGCTTTGCTACCAAAGGAGAAACACAGGGGACTCCTGTCCCAAAGGTTGTGACTCTCCCCATCCAGAGGGACAGGAGGGTTTTAAAGGAACTCTTCAAGGGTTACATTCCAGGTGTGCTTTGGTAGGGGGCCTTGATGGTGTTTTAGGATTCACTTGTTAATTTGGGAGATACTTACTTCCCAGATCCTCAGCAGACATCTCCTTCCTGTAGTGGGTGTGTTCAAGGGCATATAACTAGGGGAAGAAAAGATGACACTGTCTCCCTAATCTTTCTTGTTAGGGAGAGGGAGAGGGGAGAAGAGAGAGAAAAAACATTAAAAAATAAATAATAAATCTTAGAGCAATGAGGCCTATAGTCAGAAGGTGAAGGGACCACTGTTATACTTATTAAAGGTGGAGATTCTCAGAACCACCCTAGACCTACTGTATCAAAACTGACAGGAGTAGCACCTATAAGTGGTGTTCTTAAAAAATCTTCTAGGTGATTCTGATGCATGGTATTGCTTGAGAATCACTATTTTAAGGCATTTACCAAAATTCTACTTTAATACATTTTCATATGTATACTTGGCTGAAATTATCAACCCACTTAACCTATTTCTCATAACTCATGTTTGCAGATTTAAGAAATAACTACAAAAAGCCGGGCACAGTGGCATACACCTGTAATCCCAGCACTTTGGGAGGCTGAGACAGGAGAATTGCGAGTTCAAAGCCAGCCTCAGTGACGATGAGGCGTTAAGCAACTCAGTGAGACCCTGTCTCTACATAAAACACAAAATAGGGCTGAGGATGTGGCTCAGTGATTGTGTACCCCTGAGTTCAATCCCTGGTACCAAAAAAAAAAAAAAAAGAAAGAAAGAAAGAAAAAAAGAAAAACAAATAACTACAAAATTAGAAACCATAATTATGTTTTACTACAATTAGAACCTGCTGATTATTTGACAGTCATCAGACATAAATCACCATGAGTGGAGCTTTTGGCCAGTAAGTTCAGCTGGAGTAACGTATCATCCTCTCTGTTCCATCTCTATATCTTTATCTTGTTCTCTAATCTATAAAATAGATTATTGTTTTGTAATAGGCTGAATTAAATCTTTAACTTTGGTCAGATTTATCATGATCTTTTTGTTATTAAGAAACATTTCTTGGCCAGGCATGGTGGCACACACCTGTAATCCTAGCAACTCGGGAGACTGAAGCAGAAGGGTCATAAGTTTGAGGCCAGCCTCCACAATTTAGTGAGGCCCCAAGCAACTTAGCAAGACCCTTTCTCAAAATAAAAATTAAAAAAGGCTGGGGATGGATTTCATGGTTAAGTACCCCTGGGTTCAATCCCTAGTACACAAAAGAAAGAAATATTATTATTATTTATTTTTGCAGTGCTGGAGATAGAACTCAGGGCCTGCAGATTCTAGGTGTGTATTCTATCACTAAGCTACACCTCCAGCCCAAAGGGAATCTCTTTATTTGTTGCCTTTTATCATAACCTCTCAAGTCCTTTTGTTGGTGTAAATTAAAGTTTCTCAGCCAGGTTCTATGTTTTGAGACAGGTGATTCTTTGTTGCAGGGAGCTGTCCTACACCAGCAGCATCCCCTGAGTTGTGACTACTCAAAATTTCTTCAGGCATTACTCTGTGTTCCCTGAGAGCCAAAAGCAATTCCAATTGAGAAGCACTGGTTAAAATGGATATCCATAGAATGTTCAAGTAGAGCAAACATTTCCTTGAGAAATTCCACAACTTTCAAGGACCAAGCAGAAACATTTCCTTTTGGTCACACTTTTTATGGCCCTAGAGATGATTTTGACAATATTTTCACTAATTTTATTTTGCCATTAGCTGTAAAAATTCATTTTTAGATTGCTAAGCAAATATTCTTAAGTTTTTTTGATTCACGCCATAGAATCATTCCGAGAATTCCCTGTCTGAGAAGCCTCATTTATAAACACACCAGGCTCCAAGGAACACAATTACTATACATTTTCTCAAGGAAGGGAGTGGTGGCAGCATCGTAGACTGTTGATTTAAATTGTCTTCTTTTTTTTCTTCTTTCATTAAGTGGTAATTCAACTCTTCATCTTTTGCGATTTTCTTTACTCACTTCTGGCAATTATTGCTGGCAATTATGATGTTAATGAGTTATGCAGAGCAGACTGAAAAAAAATGAAATATATTTTTAGGAAGTTAAGTTAATGGGAGCAACAACTTGAATGCATACAAAAAGCAGACATCTTTCTTATTGTGCCCTGATTGATTTTATAAGTCAGGTGTTCATGTGAATAGATAACCTTTACTTAGCACAGGGAGTATTTTGACAGGAAATTTACTCTGATGAGCCATAAAGGAAGTCTTTTGTGAGACTGCCTGTTAAGCATTGTGTCTGATTTTTTTTATACTGTTTGAGTTAATTTTAAGGTCTCCCAATCTAAGCAGAAGATGCTGATCGACATGAAAACTAGAACTCTTTTCTTAGCTCCTTTATAGTTGAATGCTAAGTGGTCTTAACATTTGTGGTATTGTTCACCAAGGTGACATAAAATACAATCAAATTCACACACAGATGACTACAGAAAAGCAAACCCAAGTGACAACACATATCAATAGAATATTTTCTTTCACCTTTTTCTTATTCTCCAGTGACAGAGCAATTGAAATAACCCTTCTTTTTGAATGCCTTTGATTCAATCAAGAGCATGTTTTATCCTCAGATGAGATTGAAATATTAGCACTTCACTGTCAAAACCACCTTTGTTTCTACATTAATACTCAATATTTACATACCGATAAGATGCATCTTAATATGCCAAGACTCTCATCTTTCTCTACTTTCACTCTCATAAACTACTTTTTTCTGCATAAATTTGCAAACTGAGGTACTACTGAAAATATTTTATTTCAGTGATCCCAGACTCTTTCATGAAGGGATTGGAAATGGGAGTGAGAGCTAATGTGGATTAACAATCGCTTTTTCCCTCAAGGTCAGAACACTTATTTAAAAATAATATCCATTATTAGAAAAAAAGTAATTTTAAACCATCCAGGACAGAAACATCAAAATAAGAAATTGTTATTAAGAAATAAAAATTTGGCAAATGTGAGATGTATAGATTGTAGAAATCAATGTGGTCCAGTAGAACTCCAGAGATGATGGATGTGTGCTAGATATGCCCTGGTCAGTGGGTAGTGAGTGGCACGTGGGTATCAAAAATGTGAAATATGATAACTGTGATTGTGTAATCCAATTTTTAATTATATCTAATTTTAATTACTTAAAATTTAAGTTTAGATAAGCACACATGGGAAGTAGCTACTGTACTGAACATAACATCTATGATTTATATACTCATATATTTGTTCCTACTTTTCTTATTTTACAGAAACCTATTTTAAACTGCTTTATTGGTACCATTGTATATAATTCACTCACTGAAAGTGTCCAATTCAATAACTTTTTAGCGTTTTTACTGTTGAGCATCATCACCATAATCAACTATAGAATATTTTTATCACCCCCAGAAGAAATTCTGCACCCTTTGCCATCATCCATCATGCCCAATACTCCCTCCCCCATCTTTCTAGCCCTAGGCAACCTGTGTCTACTTTCTGTCTCTATAGACTTGCTTATTCTGAATATTGCACATAAGTAGAATCATAACACTTGTCATCATTTTTTGGTCTGTTTTTTTCACTTAGCATAACATTTCAAGTTTTATCCTTGTTCATTGCTTTGTATTGCCACATAATATTCCTTTGTATGGATAGAATACATTTGTTAAGTCATTCATCATACAATGGACATTGGGCTGTTTCTGTGTTTTAACTATTGTGTATGGTGTGGTACAACATGCATGTACAAGTTTTTATGTGAACATATGTTTTGATTTAAACAACTAGATATATTTAGTGGCTCCTATATTAGGAAGTGCACAATTCAGAGCAATAAATTAGGCAATAAAAATAGGAAAGGAGTTATCCTTTACTTCTTGGAGCACATATTATTTGTTCCCTGTACGTGACCCCTTGGTTCTCACCACTCTTGAGTTGGGATATTTCCTTGGGGCTAGAAATAATGGCAGTAAGTAAGGGAAAGATATGAGATAACTATGTAGATTTAAGTAAGGATTTAAATCATAGAAATGCATTAAAATGGGTTCATTAAGTAAGATATGTAAAAGCAGAGAAGCCCCTGGCTAACTATATTCCCAAGGAGGACCTAGAGGACACTCTCATCAGAAAGATGGCAACGGTTGCACTTGAGACAGGGACTCTGGCATCACTGAGAAACTCGGTGGATACTTCTCACTAGTTATAGAAGTGGGAGTGTTTATGTTAATGAAGATAATAAGGAACCAGAAACTTTCAGCCATTTTTATTGGTTAACATTATATCTATGACCATACATAGCTGCAATAGACTATTTTTAGCTAAGTCCATTGCCATCCTGAACAAAGGAGATGGGATTGAAGAATTAATATTAGGTTGACAATTATCACCATCTTCCTCGTAAGGAGAGCACGAGTAAAACTCAAATGATCTCACAGCAGGGTTTGTACCTCCCTCTAAGGTCATTTTGTAAAATCAATTTCTGAAGAATGGACCCTAGAGATGTGACTATTCTAGTGTCTTCATGCAATTAGAGGCCAGCCTCCCTTGAGGGGGCTTAGGTGTGCTGTGGAAAGTAGTGTCTAACACAGGCTAGTGTGTGGCTAATACAAAAACAAGATAGATTAAAAGTATATGGAAACATTATGAAGAAGAGAAGAAGAGCTCGAAACAGAGATAAGCAGAGGTTGTAGAGCTCAATCAACAAGTCAAGTGCTAGAACACAAGCCACTTTTACCCAAATGCATAGCGGAAAAACAAATAGAAGAGCTTTCCCTGGAGCTCCTGAACAAGAGTCCCGATCAGTAATTTACGTATGAGGTTGAAAAATGGAAGTTCCCCACTGAAGACCTTATATCTTGGCCACAGGAAGACCATGTTAGCCACCACCTTCTATTTGTGCATCTGTTATGTTTCTGTGTGTGTATTCACGTGTGTGTGCATGCAAAAGCAAACATGTATTCTTGTAAATAGCATTTTGCAGGCCTGGCATTCTAGAGTTAACCTTCATACAAATTTTCAATTTCTAAAGAATCTGGGGAGTGCTGAGAAACCATTCCCTGTATTCACCTGTGAATTCACTTGTAAATAATGGAATCCCCATGAAGATACAACATCATTATGTTTCTGTTCTTTTTTTTCTTTTACACTTTCTGAAATATGTGCAGTGACACTTTTGATCTCTCCAGAGACACTAGAAAATACTTATGGGTGAAAGATAATTTTTCCAAGATTCATAATTTTTCTTTATATGTCTCTATCTCTTGGTACAGGTACAGCACACACATGACAACATAGACAATATACACGTTTTTTCCACTTAGAATTAAAGGTCTTCAGAAATTTCATTGGAATGGCAATAAGAAAAGCATGCTCATGCATTATTAATCTCTGCTGTAAAAAATGGAATTTACAGTAACATGATGTTTATGGCTTGTGCTTCTGAGATGCAGAGACATACACCTTTTTTTGCCAGGCACTTTAAAGCAGAACTGTTCCACTTCATGCTGATGGCACTGCAGTATCAAACAGCACTGATGAAATTGCTCAGGGTCTTCCAAACAAATTTCTAGATTTCATTATAAAAAAATTGTCTGCCCATTTGTACTGCTTGTCTTAGTCCAAACTGACAGCAGGAACTGGAGACACTCCAAATCTGTTTTTGTAGGGTTATCTCACAGGCTACAATGGTAGTTGCAGAAGTATATTACAGAATTCCATTACATTACCTCATTGTCTTTCAAAAAAATTCCTAGGAAGAGGATTTATTGTTGTTTTATTTTGTTGTTTTGCAAGAAGACTTCTAGAAAATTTGCATTTAAAATTTCCCACCCAGAAAGGTTGAACATAGTTGCATCACATTTTCTGGAATACTGAGCACGAGGACTGAAATCCTGTGTTTCCAGGTGTATCATCTGTGCTGTGATCTCATAAATGGACTCAAATTTCCATAGAAATAATTACATTTTGCACCCATCTCTTCATTATATATTTAAAGTCATTGTAGATCTGGTAGAGGTTAGCTGGTTTTGGTTAGATATTTCAGCCTAGACTTGCTGCAGATTTACCTTTTAAATCAAACATGCTTTTTTCTAGGAGCCCCTATAAAATAAGTTATATATTAGGTTGACCCATAATAAGTTGTCATTTTCTTAAGTCAAAGTTGTTGAATATAGACAGTTTCATTTAGTTTATTGTAATATTTGGCCTGAACTAGAAAATAACTCAGAATAAATTATAACTGCCTCTCTTCCTTAAAAATTTACCCCAGAATGGTTCCAGAGAAAGTACTCTTTATTTCATAAGTTCTCTTGCAAGAGATATCATATTGCATAGAAATCAGACAACTCTGGTTCAAATTGTGTTACTTCCATTTTCATAATAGTAGATTAATTATTAACAGTGATTCTGCTATTATTCATAGCAGTTGTCATGGATTTTCATGTTTGTAAACATATTTTCAGGTATTCAGGGAGAAAGCTGAGCATATGTTCATCTTATAGAAAGGGAAACTGAGGCCAACTGTGATTATAATGACTTTCCTATATTTATCACTTCGCAGTAATGTCAGACAGAGATCTCTTCACTGTTAAGTCCTTCCTCGTATCTCCTCGCTCTGACAGGGCTATCTGGGCTGTAAAGGCTCACAATCAAATAGTGCCTCAGTCTCCCCGCCTAGTATTATTTCATTTTACTCTCACCTCTAAAATGGACTCATAATAGTGTTTGTTTCATAGGCTTGTTCTGAGGATTGAGGTAGTCAACATTTGTGAAATATTTGGAATTGAATTTATATTGGAAAAGTGCTACATAGTTCATTATTATTAGACTTTTCTGAGCTTTTGAGAGCTTTATTTAAGAGCTTTCTGTCCTGGGAAGCTGAAACTTGATGAAAAAACCTATACTTGACTTTTATGACAGTGAATTTCATATGCATGAAAATAACAATATGAAAGATACAAGCAAAGATTGATGATGAGCATGTGTATTTTATTCTGCTATAATAGAGGTCTTATTTTCACCATCCAGGGAGTTCATCCACATTCCCCTTTGTTTATGGTCTTATATGGGGCTGAAGAATAATAAAAAGCCAAGGTTTTTATCATAGCACCTGGAAGCAAGCATGCTGTGGGCAGGTGCTGAGAAACCATTCTCCATCCCTTGTGCCAAAACACCTCAGCCCTTTCACCGCCACAGCCCTGGACTTGGACGTCATTGAGGAAGCCACTGCCAACCCAGCAGGCCTTTTGATGCTGTAGTGTTCTAGGAATTGAGATTTTGAGATGAGAGTTCTGGCTGCATCCCACAACCAGTGCTTTCTATAAGGCCTTTGGGATCAAAGCGGATGATCTCTGGGCTTATTGCATGATGGCCAGGTATGAAATGCTCAAATTGGTAGCTTCTGGATTATGGTCTATTACCAACAGACTACTTCCTCTAAAGACGAAAATGGTACCTAAGTAAGACTGTGTTGTCAGCCTGCTCATAGAGAAGTCTTATCTTGTTTGACAGGTACTTAATGTAAGTGCTTCACCAGCCACATAAAAATTGCTGCCATCCTATCTATCTATTACCCCAAATTCTTGAAACAGTTTGCTTTCAGGTTATTAAAAATATCTAGATTAAGCCTAAAGGTTGGGATTGATCATGTGAGGATCTTTCTATTGGGGCTCTAGGAAGCAAAAGCATCATGGACTCTCAGATCCAGGATGGGAGGTGGTAGTGACTTGGTTCTTTGACATTCTGTACAGTTGTTTGTAGACAGTCATTCATGGACATATGGAATCCAGTTGGGGAAGACATAAAATTTTCAGGCAAAACAAATGACACAATGGATCGCAGTTATGTAGGGATGCTCACCATTATTATTCTAGATGCAGAGAGCAGTGAGAGCAGAAGCCAATGGAATTTGAGAGAATGAGATAAGAAAGAAGGCTCAGAGTGCAAACTGAGGCAATCTAGGATCCATGGAAACTGGGAATATAGCATGCTTCATTCATAAGACAAAGAGGTCTTAGAAATTCTCTTTTAATGCATTTTCTTTGTTGTATTAGTTCCTTAAAAAGAAGAATCAATTCAGATAAAAATTTTGAAATTTTGGGCACAAGTCCCTTGGTTAAAACATACATTAGTACAATTTTAATAAATGACATTTCTTCTACATTTCATAAACAAGGGTTAAAAAAATATCAGTGAAAAATAAAGGAAACAATGTTGAAATCAATATAAGTGGGAAGTATTTGCTCAGCTGAACTATTAGAAATCAATTATCTTTTCTCAATACTGGGAACAAAGTTGGCTCAAGGCTGGAATTTCTGTAGATGTCTGCTATGGTTTAAATGTGTCCCCAAAATTCATGTGTTGGAACCTTAATTCCCAATGCGACAGTATTAAAATGTGGGGCTTCCGGCCACAGTGATGCATGCCCGTAATTCCAGTGGCTCAGGAAGCCAAGGCAGAAGGATCTTGAGTTTAAAGCAAGCCTCAGAAACTTAGCAAGGTCCTAAGCAACTCAGTGAGACTCTGTCTCTAAATAAAATATAAAAAAGGGATGGGGATATGGCTCAGTGGTTAAGTGCCCCTGGGTTCAATCCCTGGTACCACCACTCCCCCCCAAAAAAAAGATGTGGGGCTGTTTAAAGGGGATTGATCCCCTAATGCCATTACTGGGGGAATGGGCTCCTGATAAAAGGTTGAGTTCAGCACGATTATTTCTCTCACATGCCCCCTGCCCTGCCACCACCTTGTGATGCAGTATGAAGGCCCTCACCAGACCATGGCTCAAGATAGGCCTTTATAGCCTCCAGTACTGAAAGCTAAATAAACTACTCCTTATCATTTGCCTTGTCTCCCTATTCTTTTAGAGTAGTGGAAAACAGACTAAAAAACTGAAAAAAAGGTTGCAGCATTCCTGAGTCCAGAAATTTCAGTGTTACACCCAAGCAGATTTTTAGACTGTAGTGCGTCTCGTGGTCTTTAACAAACAGACCCATCTGTAGGGACTAATGTTTTCCCAACACATCCTGAGAAATGTTACCATGAATGTTAAGAGAAATGTTAAGAGGTCTTAATAATTCTCTTTTGTTTTTGCACTTTGGGGTATATTAATAGACCTCATCAAATGGTAGGTATCATTATATATGAAGCACTTTGCAGATATTATTTTAAGTTTTTAACTGTCTTGTATGCCATGCATTACCGTAGCATGTTATAGATAAGGGAAGAAACTCAGAGAGGTTAATGGCTCTATCCAAAGCCATACATAGTAAATGACAGTAAATGATTATGATGGGTTTCAAACACAGATCTGCTTCAATCAGCTGCCTCTTTCTTCTTTCTTTTGTTCTTCCGTCTTTTTAAATAATGACCATTTCTTTCTGTGTAAATCCTACTGAATGACGGAGGTCCTCACTCTGTGTTTGCTGGAGAAGCTGGTATTCTTTATTTCTTTGGAAGTAATTATAAGAAGAAATATTTTTGATAAATTTAATGCCTGATTTAAATGGCTATTATAAAAGGCAGACTTATTAAAAAAAACAAAGGAATGAAATCATTCCATATGAAGCAGGATATAACCAAATTTTGTTGCTGAGTAAGACTTGAAAATTATTTTCAAGACTGCATTAATGCATCATCTACTGGCTTTCCCCTGTCTTGTGCTGTTACTTTGCCAGATTTGGATTTGATTTAATAAACAACAGCTTAAGAAAAACCACTTATGAAATATCCTTGCAATGCAGAAACATGTTCAACTTGAAAGCATCCTGCAGATTTGGTTGTACCTGAAGGCCCATATTCTATAGGTTTCTTGTTTTACCTTGAAATAAACACCTCTGCTTCCCCATTCTTGTACTCTCACTTGTAAATCCTGATCTGTAAGTTTACTTCTGTTTTCTAGCAGGAACAACCATTGCTTCTTTACCTTTGCTTTAACTACTTGTATGAGTAACACAGTTGCCATCTTCAGAGACCTCTACCTCCCCAGCCTCCCCTCTCTGTATCAAGGGTCTTCGTATTCCAGATGGATGATTTCTAAAGAGAACTGTTTGATGATAAACTTATCTTCCTAACTCTAATGCTATCAAATTAAAAAAAAAAAAAACACCTCTCTTTCCATTTCAATTGCAGTGTGGATTTTCCATTTTATTTCATGAATTCAGGATGCCTGGCTATTAGAAACTCTGAGTTTTCTTTTTTACATGATTCAAACTGTCTTCTAACATAAACTCTCATTCCATATCTTAACTCTTTATTTCCACCATAAATGTAGAATCCTGAGGCTATTAGATTTTGACTTTTGAGGTCAGTTTCCTGTTTCTAAGATAGTTTAGGTCATGGGAGCACAGGTTGAGAAATTCATCAGAGATTTTGAGATATTCAACCAAAGTGCCTCTTCTCTGAAGATTCTTTCACAATTCACTACAATGGTTTTTCTTCTTTAAATTCTATTTTCTTGTAGTGAGAGCACTTAACATGATATATGGACCTCTTAACCAATTTTTAAGTGCATGATACATTATTGTATCATCAGCTATAGGGATGATGTGGTACAGTAGCTCTCTAGAGCATATTCATCTTGATGTTTTTTTAAACTTTGTGCCATGGATTAGTAACATGGAGCAATTCTTTGTGACAGGAGGTGGAAGAAGTTTGGGAAGAATAGGAGAAAGTGATTTGGGATATGAGTAGAGTTGCCAGATAAAATACAAAATTCCTAGTTATTACTGAAATTCATATAAACCATGAGGATTTTTCTTTTCTATAACTATTGTGTTAATTTGATTTCCATTACTACAATAAATTCCTAAGATAGTCAACTTACAGAGAGAAAAGGGTTTTTTTGTTTTGTTTTGTTTTGTTTTGATTCACAATTTTAGATGTTCTAGTCTTTGAGCAATTGACCCTGTGCTTTGGGCCTGTGACAAGGCAGTACATCATAAGGGGAGCATATGGCTGAGCTAAACCACTTACCTCATGGCCAGGAAGCAATAAGAGTGAAGAAGAAGAGATTGGGATCCCATCATCCCCTTTAAAGACACACCCTCGATATCCTAAGGACCTTCCACAAAGTTCCTCCTCTTGAATTTACCACCTTCTAACAGCATCACCCAGGACTAGTCCTTTAACACATGGGCCTTTGGGGAATATTTGACATCCAAACTATAGCAAGTATGTTCCGTGCACTAAAATTACAAAAATACTAAAAATTTCTGTATTGTTTTTTGAAATTCAGAGTTAACTGGTTGTCCTATAGTTGTTTGCTAAATCTGCAGCCATAGATAAGAAAGAAGTATAGACACAAAGGGCAAGAGGTAGGCATGAATGGGATAAATCACCTAGGAAGTTGGGTACATTTTGAAGGGTTGGTTCAGAGAGAAAAGACAAGATGAAAAAATGATGTGGGTGTGCATGTAAAAGGAAGAAAGAAAATATGCTTAATTTCAGAAATTACAATACATTGAAATATTTAAGAAATAAAATGAAAATAATCTAATCATTTATATACAGATATAATTAGACAAAATGCTAAATATTAATGTTTTATCATTTTATCATCTAGAACACCAAATTTGGGCCATTGTGAAGTCTGAGTGCAAGCTAGTTTAGTTTTTACAAATCATTTCTCTTTTTATATGAAATAATGACTACAGACCTTATTTTGCAAAGTTTAATTTTTAAAAGACAAGATTGCATGGCTTTGTAAAATAGTTTATGTTCCAGAATCTACTCCTAAGTAATGACTTATTGTTTTCCTCCTATATTTATTCTTCTCACCTTTACTGGAAGCCCATAGCTAGTTTTCTTGAATAGACCTCTGAGTTGTTTTGGCCTGGCAGACATCTTCAGTTCCTCAGAAATTGTATTCTTGACCAGGAAAAGGCTACAGAAAGTAAGTGCTAAAGGTAGTTGCTTCTGTGGGCAACTAGAGACAGAGAGAATAAATGGCTATCAGATCAACAGAAGTGAAGCAGGGAAATATGTCCCAGGAAAGAGAAAAGAGATAGAGGGTCACTGACTTATTTCCTGGTGGCAAACTCCATCTGTAGACTGATAAGGATTGCTTCCTTAGAGATATGCTGAGAGGCTCATCCTTGGAGCCAACAGAGATCCTCAGCTTTCCAAAGTATGCAAACTGCTGAGGCACAGAGGCAGCAAAGTTAGACCTGAAGGGACTCTGAGTACTAGGCACAGATGCCTCAGTGGTAACCATGGTGGACCCATGGTGGATGTCCTAGGGGCTTCCTCATTTCTAGAAGTTACCAAAGACTTCAGAATTTGTTTAACACTGGGAGAAGGGAGTGGTCCATGTAATAATGATGATTAAAGTTCCTACTAGCACAGCAGGATGAGTCAAAATTAAGTTGATTTAAAAAAATTAAGAAAGTAAAATTTCCTGCACACCTGTGGCCTAAGAATTTGTACCCACACCACATATTTGCTTCATTTGAATTCTGCATTTACCAATTACTAGGAGGAAACCTTTTACTTTTTTCCTCATAATTATGCCTAAGGTAACATGATATGGAATACCAATGTCATAAATTTGTTTCTAAGTTATTGTGGCTTCTAGAAAAATTCCCAACTTGCTTGATTTTGATTCAAGTAGGGCAGACTAATTGTGTTGCCTCTAAGAGTTTGAAATAATTGAATCTGTTTTTGTCTTTTGATCCAAGTCCTAGAGAGTGGTTCTCAATATAATAATATTTTCTTAGCTTTACTTCAGCAGTCAAACAAGAATATAATCCAAAAAGCCCCCTGTATTCACAGAGACAATGCTCTTATGATGAAACCACAGAAAGAAGTTGTAATTAATGCAAGGAATAATGTGAACAATCTATTAACATAATCTGAATGAAATCCTTGCACTGTTAAATGCAGACACTAAGTGCTCATATAATACTTTATTAATTAACAAAGTATTTATCCACAGGGAAATGAGGATAAGAGACCATACACTTTGTCAGACTACAGGAAAATGTATTAGTGCTTCATAAGAAATGCATACAATTCAAACAATAGCATGATTATCTTTTTAAAGCAATTACATTTAATCTCAGAAGAAAGAATAAATACATTAATTCTTCCATGTTCCCTGATAAGCCACTAAGATACATAAGCGATCATTTTCTTTTCTTACAGCTCTGGAGGCTGGTGGCAATCCAATGTGTACTGCTCAGGCAACTTCTACAGTGAAATGCCACTTAGCACACAAAAACACATTATGAGCTTAACTGACTTTGGCTGAATAGAATTCTCTTCCCTGGGACTCTATGGTTTATACTTAACTTTGCACATTCCTTCAGCTTTCAAGACTTGCATGTTGAGAAGGTGGATTGACCATAGAAAACTGTTTGGTGCCGAATTTCAAATCTGTTTTCTTATCCTGGTGTGCCTGGCAGAACTGTGTTATCATCATTGAGAATGCCGTTTAACTTTAAAGCTCCAGGGAATGAAGTCAAAGCATCTCTATGATTTCTTTCTGTTGATATATTTCAGATTTTCTTGCCTTCTGAAACAGGCAGTTGATAACCAGAAAGCACACCCCTCATTGACCCTAGCTGATGCCACAATTCTGTGATGATCCACCCATAGGCTATGCAGCCTGTAAAGAATGCAAGAGAACTTCGGTCTACAGTGCTCTTGTTTATCTTTCCTAAGCAACAACCTCATATTCAGAGTTCCAGTTTCCAACCCTATACCAATCCCTTGTCTATCAATATTCAAAAGGGCTGCTCCAACTTCTATTAAGTTGCTCCACAGACGTTTCCTCCATTGGCTGCTGCTCCTCTGAAGCAGCACTCCTTAGTTTATCCCTGGAACCAAGCCCAGGGTCCTATGTGTCCTCAGATGTTATAACCCCCACCAGGGTTCCAGCAAATAGATGGGAGTGGGTGCAAGGAGATTGTATGGCCAATGGTACAATTATTACCTGAATAAGAGGAAGTTAAAGAACAAAAGACATGAAATCAGGGGGCCTAAGTCCTCCATGTCACATGATGTGATATAAAGAAAATAATTGAACCCTCAAAGGCATCTTTTTCTAAGTCTATAATTATTTTCCTGTTGTTTTCCAGGGAACCATTGCAATGAACAATTATTACTTTACATATAAAAGTATATTAGAAAAGTATAGAATGCAAAACAAATGCATTGCTTCATTGTTTATTCTCCAAAGAATGAAAGAGTGCTTAAGTCAGGCCTTTGTGATGTTTTCCCTAAAACATACTCACAATTCACAATTCCCCATGGAGGAAAATGCTATAACCATCATATGTTCAAATGTATTTGGCAAAGCCTCCCTGTAGTGTCTCCTAGAAGATAGACAATGCTGCTTGGCATATGAAAGATTCTGAAAAGTTGCATCCAGAAGACATTTATTAAATTTTGATTCACTCAATGATTACCTTACTTCTTTGACCACTGAACTTAAAAAAAAGTTTTACTGGGTGTGGTAGCACATGCCTATAATCCCAGCTACTTGGGAGGCTGAGGCAGGAGGATTGCAAGTTCAAGACCAGCCTCAGCAACTTAGCAAGACCCTGTCTTAAAATAAAAAATAACAAGAACTGGAAATGTGGCAAAGTGATTAAGCACCTCCGGATTCAATCCCTAGTACACCCCACCCCTGCAAAATAAAATAAATAAATAAAACATTATCTATTAAATCTTCACAGAAAGATATAAAAATATAAACCTATAAACAAAATGCAAACAAAAAATGATCAATACTACATGGAACCATAAACAGAAAGAGCAGGTCCATGATCCCAATCCATTAGTGGGGATATGAAGCCAGTAACACTGAATTTCATTGACAAGCTGAAAATGTTTTATTCTATGTAACTGAAAAAGTTGCATGATTTATTTTCACACATGGACAACAAGCTGCCCAGGTATGCTAGTCAGCTTTCTGTTATGGTGATAAAATATCTGAGATAAATAACTTAAACGAGGTAAGATTTATTTTGGCTCACTGTTGGTTTCAGTCTATGGTTGGCTGGCTCCAGTGCTTTGGGTCTGAGATGAGAGAGAATATCATGGTGGCAGGAACATGTGGCAGAGGAGACTGCTCTGTGCATGGTGTCTAGTTTGTTGGGTGGGGGTGGGGAGGCAAGAGAGCAGGACTCAAGGGAACACATAGTCCCCAACACACCTTGAAGGACCCACTCCTTTCAACTAGGTACCACTTCCTACAGTTTCTACCATATCCCTGAAGTCCCTTCAGCTGCGAATTCAACCATGAATTAATTCATTGATAGGGTTAGAGCACTTATAATCCAAATGCCCACTTCTGAATATTGCTGCATGGGGGACCAAACCTTCAATATATGAGCATTTGGGGGACATTCCAGATGCAAACCAAAACACTTGGAAACAAAATTCATGGGGTTCTGATGAATATATTGCAAGATATACATAAGAATTTTCTTGTTCATTCTGGAAACTAGCTTAGGAAATATCTTGAGATTCTCACGGTCACCCTTGTATGTCCCATATTGGGGGCTGATGTGATGTGGCTTTATCATCATTCCCTCATTTTGAGAGTCTGTGTCTGAGAGAATTAACCTTCTGACTAGGTAATGTGTTAAGCAGAATTGATTTATGGGAAAACTTTACCCTTAGTCAGATCCAGGTAAAAATGAAGCAGAGATTAAAAAACACCCCATTTTGAGGATGGGATACAGAAGATGAGGTCTATAAAAAATCATTTGAAAATAGCTAAAATGAGAATTGTAATGATTCTCACACTAGTTTCCAAGTTTTTTTTTTGCAGTCACTAAAAATCACTATTAATTGTAGTCTTTAGAAAGTGCTATTTTATTTCAGTGACACTGAAGAATTAATCTGCCTGGAAGACCTCAAATTCAAAATGGCCAGGATGCATGTCCTCTGCAGGTCTGTCTCGATACATCTAGAAAGATTGTTCTGTTAGGTGCTCTCAGCGAGTTCTGTGTTTCTTTGCAGCACTTACCAGAGTTATAGAAATTAGTGTAAGCCAGCAACATTAGGATCTTTGTGCTTCCAAACTGTCTGATGTTGCCCTTTTCTTTACATTCATATAGTCAATTTGACTTCTCTTGTCCCAGGGGTAAATGCAATGACCTGTCCTGTGTCACTCAAAATTCCCAGCAAAATGCTTTTATTTGCTTAGTACCTGTCAATTCCTGGTCAGAGCGCTGCTCCTGGTACAATTTTGATTGGCTCTCACACTTTAATTACCACTGTAATTCAGGGATCTCTTCCTCTTTCCCTCATTCTTAAGTAGGGCAACCATCATCTGGGTTTGTGTGGAATGTGGAACTTTCTGGGCTAAGACTGAAGAAGTCCTGAGCAAACTTGAATGAGTTGTTTACCTTATCATCTAAGACACCATTGTGTAACTGTTATGTTTAACAACTTTCCAAAAGATTTGGGATAACAAAAGTGAAATAAAAGTAGAGAGAAAAACAGCAGAAATTTGAGATCAGATATTAACGTGACACAGATGCCTGGTCACACTCCTTTGTCGGTATTTAAAGACAATTTCTTAGGGTCAGATTTTGCTGTGGAAAACTTTCTCCCATATCCTTTTTTTTCTTTTTCTGAGTCTTATAGCTCTTTTCGGTTGATTTACCATAGAAATATCCTGAAAATTGCTGCCACTTTGTAATGAAGAACAATTTAACTTCCCTGTTTGTGTCTCTGCCATTTCACGAGGGACCATGCCAAGGCTTGTCTTTTCAGCATCGTGTCTGACGGTAATAGAACAGATCTGCAGGGGCACAGAAATGGCCTTTTATGGTCACTTCTGCAACTTGTGTCAATAAGGTGCTCAGTACATACCTGTTGAATACAGGCTTAAATACCCTAAAATATGTAAATATAATAATACACTGAAATAGTCTTTATTATTAAAAAAATTATGTCAAATAATAAACATGTCAATGCTAGTAGGTTCCAGAGTTAATTCAGTGGTTCTTCTCTGTCATCAGACTCATGTCACATCCATCTTTTGGGCCTGCCACCTCTATTCCTTTGTTATATCTCTCCCCATTGCCAAGAGGTAGTGGAACTATTTCCAGAATCACAGAGCAGATGCCCACATCAACAGAGGAAAATGGGGGAACTTAACGTCTGTTCTCTTTTTGATTAGGGAGGAAAATCTTCCCTCAGCAACTTCCATCAGATTTTTTTTTTTGTACCAGGGATTGAACTCAGGGGTACTGAGCCATATCCCCAGCCCTATTTTTTGTTTTATTTAGAAACAGGGTCTCACTGAGTTGCTTAGCACCTCACTATTGCTGAGGCTAGCTTTGAACTCGCGATTCTCCTGTCTCAGCCTCCCAAAGTGCTGTGATGACAGGTGTGCGCCACTACGCCCGGTTTTCCATCAAATTTATCTTCGAGATTCATAGAGTCAATCAAGGGAGGCTAGGCAAACCAGACTCTAGGAGAGAGAAACAAGCTCTCCTAGCCAGGATGGGGAAAGGCTACATGGCTAGTGGCTGGACAGCAAACAGACTTCTATTCACAGGACAAGTGGACTGTTGTCAATATTTTCTTGGTCATGAGATTTCCCATGAAATGAATTTGTGTGCATAATCTCTTGAGAATTTTAGCCACTTTGTAGCAGAGACTGACTAGATACTCATCAAAATTATTTCTCCTTCCATAACTCAGAGGAGGACTACCTCTCTCAGCTTCTTGCAATTAGAATGGATTGGTTTGTCTGAGTCCTGCAAGTAGAAATGTGTTGGAGGAGCCCTACCTAAGAGGTTCACATCTCTCACATAAAACTAAGATGCATGGGAAAAAGCAGTTTTATTGATTTCTATCACTAAAATTTCTAGATTTAGTTGTTAGTGCGGCATAAACTTTCCTGCCTTACCTAAGACATTCATCTAAAGAGAAAATCATCACTCAGACTTCAATAACATCTTTAATTAAACTAATGGTATGTAAATCAAAACTGAAATTTTACTCATTTTTCATCATATATCCCTGTGGCTCTAGAAGTCGATTTATATTTAAAAATTGACTAGAATTTGTATCTTGAAAACTCCTACCCTTAGTAGTGTTTATTTGTGCAAAGAAAAATGGACTCAGCCCATTGCATTATTTTTGCCATCTTCATGAGGTGACTTGCAATTCAAGATGATGTTGGGCTCCACTTCATTATTCAACATACTATGAAAGGGAGCATTATGGAGTTAGTTATATGTCCTTATTTTTGTGTCAATCTTCATAACCCTGGCTCTTATTATTGTGTCATTCAAACATTCAACAAGCCTGCTGTAGACAAATTTTGTTAGTCTTTGAGGATTATAAAGATGAACAGTGTCTTGTACTCATAGAGCTAACTTATAATATATTCATGTAGTTTTCAAAGTTTCAGATTTTCTACATGTCATATAAGCAACAGTAAAAATGTATGCATCATGCAATACAGCACAGAAGAAAATGTTACCAAAGCCGCCTGGGGAGATAGATTCTATCCTATCACATATAAAGCCCAACTGAGTGACAAGGTTGATATCAGTGTTGAGTAATGTTACTCTTTATCCTTAGTCCAAAGTTACATTCCAGTCAATCCAAAAGCAGTTTGGTTTGCACAGAATCTTAGCTATCATCAGTGGTGTGTTGGAAAGCTGATTTCCCAAAAGAAAAGTCTTGATTTATAGCATTTGTTAATTTCCATGGTGTAAATCTTTCCATCACAGCCAATTTAAAGCCACAACACTTCAACAAGTGGTTGGAAAAAAAAATCACTGAATGCTTAAAAACTGACTTTTGTGAGCATTTATAAGCCATTTCCAGCACACCACTGGCTTAATCTGATAAGATTCTCCTACCCAATATATTTCAGCATATGAATTCTTAAGAGGAATTTTTAAGTTTAGGATCTGATGAATATTCATTCATTCATTTAATAAATATTATTTGCATTTCATATGTACTTATCTCTGTTATTGGTACTGGTGATATTGCAAGAAATAAAATGAGACACAGCTCCTGCCATCATGGAGCTTCTATTCCAGGGAACAGTGGTGAGTATAATGAGAAAAAATAAAGTAGGATAAGGGGAATTTGAGATCTTATGGAACGTGCCACCTTATATAGGATTGGTCTGGGAAATCCTTATTGGTCAGATTGTGTTTGAGAAAGGCTGAAGAGAAGTGATGGAAAAGCATGGCGGATATCAAGGAGAGGACACTGTGAAGACTGTATGCTTGGCATATCTGTAGGAGAGTAAAAAGAACACTCTGTCTTGATCAGAAGGAATAGGGAGAAAGCTGTAGCAAATTGGGTACTGGGGGTAGGGAGGCAAGGTGGGGGTACATGCTATTGTTAGCTGTAATTCACAGAATGCCTACTTGGTGGCAGTAGTGACTTATGGATAGGGCTTCACCGAATCTTTACAAGGCTATGAGGGAGTTAGCATATTCTTCCTTCTATCAATAATGGACTGGAAGCTTAGAGTAGTTTTGGTTTGAATGACCCCTGAAGCAAGTCATGAAACAAATACCTGAGTGCAAATAGTTTGGGAGGTAATCACAGGAGATTCTAGTTTTCAGAGCATCTTAGCTGTCATCAGTGGAAATGAGGGAAATGAGTCAAGGAAAGAAAGAGAACAGAAAAATGACGTGTTATCAAGTCAGCTATCACCCTGGGCAACTAAAAGTTAATCTCATCAGGGGACTCTGGAAGTTAGTGTAGGACATGCCCTTCAGAATTGTGTCACCTGAAGGGTGATGGAACTGGAACATGCTGATCCCAGATTCCTAAGAGTTATAGGTTGGGGCTGTCCCCCAAAGCATGCTAATCAGGCTAACGATTAGAAGTTGGCCATAGGTGCTCTCAAATGTTAATGCCCAAACTGATATGGGTGGAGTGCTGGCGACATCTACTACTAGGAGTTGAGGAACTAGTGTTTTGCAAAATCAGGATTTGCATACAAATTCATAATATGATGCTGTATAAAAAACTTAAAAGATCAAGAGGACCTCAGTTAGGCCCCTCTCTGTGTTATTTTTTCCCTAACAGGGGTCAATATCGACGCTCTGTCTCAAACACATGTAAAGGTTCAAAATGAATATTCCCACTAGTTTTCTTCAACATTGCTAAAATGTGACACAGAATGATCATGAATTTTATTTTGACCTGATTGCCAATATAAGAAAGAATTGGCAAGACAGTTTTCATGATGTCTGAAACCACAGTCCTTTAAATAGGTCAGAAACATCTATCAGCGATGGTGCCAGAGACAGGAGTGACTCAATAGCACCAGAGATTCAGTTTGGTTCTTCTTTCTCTGCTACATGCTGGACAACCGAGGAGCTGAGCAATGATGCAGTGAGGCATTGCTCAGTGTGGCAAGAGGAAAGGGAAAGCTGGACTATTGTGTTAAAAGAGAAGGCTGAGGTGCCTACAATGAAGAGCTGCTGTCTCTGTCCAGGGGGTTTCACACCATGTCCACATATAAATGGATACAAAGCAGCTCTGGCTTTCAGGGAACAGCCTGTGTGTGTCTGTGGTCTCTCTGCTCATCCATCCATGACACTTAGAAAAAAGAGATGGAAAGTGGAAGTGATGGGAAAGAGTCCTTTGGGTTCTACCATTCCTTACTGTGTGTGCCACAAAACTCCACTATCCTGAAAGGTAGTGGTCAGGCTTCCAAGGGAAATCCTATAGGGAGTGTGATATGGAAAGCTTTGCATAAATTAAATGCAACACCACCCGTTCCTAGACCTGAGAGATCACATTGTTTTCCTCTCCAATCTCCACTTAGATTATTTATTTGAAACATGCCTTGTCCCTAGGCTAGGAGTAAAATAGCAATTTTGATGCTGAACATAAGGAGAAGAGAACAGAAAGATTAAAGCAATCAAAACAAAATTGGGCATGTTTTGGAAAAAAGCTAAAACGTGGCAAAGAGAATGGCATTCTTTGCTGATACACAAAGAGCCAAAAATAAAATAAATAAATGTTAAGGCCATGTTCAAGATAAGCACAGTTGTTCGGTCTAGAAAAATGAATATTATAGCAGAGAAAGACATGATCAAAACCAATGGTTTTCAACCATGTTTTCAGCAGCAGAATGCTTTTATTTCGATGTAATTGTACATGGAGTTCAATTGATAAAGCAGATAAAAATGCAGCTGCTCCGGTAGAATAAGGGGAGGCCAAGGGCACTGTACCTCTGCTTCTCTTTTTTCTCCTGCAGCTGCTCCTGTAGCCCTGCCAGGGAATCCTTGCTCTCTGCAAAATGGAATTTGAAGAGCAAATATTGGAATGTTGCAGCTTTTATGCATTTCATAGTTTCCCCGATACAAAATAGTGTTAGCTCCTTTGAATCCAGTGGAGATATATTAACGTTGCAAATATTTTCTCTTTTCTCATGTTCGTAATTCTGCAGAGTAAATAGAGTAGAAAGTTATAACTGCCAGCAAAAGTCCAAAATTTGAACCAGCCCGTCTTACCTTTCCTGGTGTTCCCTGCTGATATTGGCAGGAGACAAAGGTATGTGAACAATACAATATTCACACCAATAATAAAATTCCTGCCTGCCCTTATGGTCTGATTTATTTGAACTTCTTATCACCTCTTAAATCGTTGACCTGGGGACTGCTGGTAATTTGCATTGCTTCTACTGAGTAAGTCCAATATGTTTAATATTTATCTTGAGGAGGTCAGAGACCTTAGGTGAACTCTGTATCTAGTTAGCTGGAATGATTAATTCATACATCCAAAAGCTAAAGGGCGCTTTCTGTGAATTGCCTGCATTATTCTTTGAAATGCAGCAGGATGGTTTAATGGCTTAAATGCACTGGTGATGAAGGTTTGAGGAGGGCTCAGGGCTTTTTGGTCCCATGAGGAACGGTAGGCACAGAATCAAAAAGGGCTATTTAGCCCTGGCTTAAGCCATAACCGGGATAGAGAGGTCCCTGGCCCTGTAATTTAAATCATCATCAGTCTCCAGTGAAGAGGAGGAGGTGGTATATATCACTCTGAGTGGATGATCTGGGGAACAAGAAAACAGCCTATTATACGCTTGGTGTTTAAAGAGAGACAGCACTGGAAGCAGGGACTGGTAGAAATATGAAAGTTCAAATTACCAATTCTTCCCTGCCTTCAGCCTGCTTTCTCATCTGTAAAATGGGGACAAGAATACCTACAATGGCTTAGGTTTGATTATCATTAAAAAGTATTCACTCTTTTTCCACTAACTTCATGGGCAGGATAAACTTCTCTACCTCATAGATGCTGGGTTTAGCCATGCAAATTCATTGGCCTCTTGCTGGGCCAGGTTCTTTATCATATTTTGGCTTTGGGCTGGTCACATAACTTGCATGCCCAATGAGATTGCTGTATATATGATACAGTGACAGTTGAAAATCTCCTGGCCATGAGAAAAAGATGTTCCAGCTACCCTGCTGTCTAAGGAGGAGGAGAGATTGATGTAGTAGACCTGGATCCAATCTGTAGCCCAAAGCCAAGCCCCACTATGTTAGTTGGTCAGCTTTCCATTTTTGTGACCAAAATACTTGATGAAAACAACTTAGAGGGGGAAAGAGTTACTTTGGTCATGTTTTCAAAGGATTCAGTCCATAGTTGGCCAGCTGCATTGCTCTGGGCCTGAATTGAGGCAGAACATCATGGTAGAAAGGCATGGTAGAGAAAAGCGTCTCAGCTCATGGCAGCTGAGAAACAGAGAGGGTGGGGGGAAGAGACCAGAGAGACAACAAACCCTTCCAGGGTATACCCACTTCTTCCAAGTTCTCACCTCCCAGTAGTCCATTCAGCCATCAGTGGATTAGGTTATCCACTGTTGAGGTCAGAGTCCTCAGTATCAAATCACTTACCAAAAGCCCCACTTCTGAGCACATGAGACTTTTGGGGGACATTCCACATCCAAATCATAATACCCATCCACATCACCAACCCCCATCATACTCAGATATGTGAGCAAGAATAAATGTCTTTTTAAGTCACTATGTCTTAAGGCACTTTGTTACACAGCAATGGCTAACTAATACACCAACGTATAGGTTATTATAAAGATTAAAGGAGATAACATACAAAACATGTGGTATCTTGCACATCTACCAAAAAGCTCTGCATAAAGAATTTCTGCTATTATAAACAACAGTATATAATAGTATCCCATTAGTATTTAGATGAGTATTTTTCCTTCAACTGTTGCTGGTGAAAAAAGGGGTATCACATGACCGGAGTCTTGCCTGATGAGGAAATGCATGAGAATGCTAGTATTCTTCTTCACATTTCAAGGCAGGTTTCCCATGGTCCTGTTCTAACCCTCCTATTCTTTCACAACCTGTGTGAAACACTGCAAAAGTGGCAAATTTAGGTATTTCTTTGGGACTCAAGTTTCTTTTAAAAAGTGATTTTTCATGGAAACCGACTGAAATATTAGGCTTTCCAGGAGGTTCTTTGGGTATGCAGTTCTAAGCATATGAAAACTCCTAGTCTGATGTTGGCTCTGCCACTGGTTTTCCTGTTGCCTGAGGAACTTAACCTTCCTGTATTGCACTTCCCTGATTTACATAATGGGGCTGATTATAATTGCCAACCTCACAGGATTGTTGTGCGAATTAACTAATGTCTGTAAAGTGCTTAGAGGTCCATAGATGAAAGGTGCTATATAAGCCTATTATTATGTCATCAAAACTGAAATTCCAATAAGATTACACTTTCATTTAAATTTTCATTAATTTTGTCATCATTCTAGATTAATTCTCGCTGGTTTTTCTAGATCAAATAAATAAATAAATAAATAGGAGAAAAGGGTGATATATTAAAATATGAAGCATTCACATGGAAAGGAAATTAGCTAGAAAATGCTAGCACTTAGAAGTGATTTTTTAAATTATTATCCTTTAATGAGCTCTGATCATGTAATCAATATTATGTAAAACCTAGATATGGTCTCTGAGTTTACAAACTAAATTACGAACCTGACTGATTAAATAGCTAACATTTCCTATTTCAAGTGTGTAGAAATGAATACTAGAGAAAGGCCTATAACTTGATTCATTTTTAAATTAGACCTCTTGTTCTAGGAAATAACTGAAAAAGTTTTTTAAAAGATTGTAAATGTATGAAGAGTACATTTAATGAGGTTACCGTGTGGTCTGCTTAATTCTGTATTGGGCGCGTGTGAAATGGCTTTGATGGGAGGCCTACTAAAGTGACCTGTAGGTAATTAGTACCATAAGGCTTGATTATAAATCCCCTCATAAAATCGTGAAATGTTAGAGCATGAACATCTGGTTTACTCTTTTTATTTTACAGATAAGAAAACAGAGGCCCTGGAATTTTAAATCATTTTCCCAGTCACATGTCTAGAGGCCAGGAGGTCTGGGCCTCCAAAGTCTCCATCCAGTGTTGATTCCAGTAGAGCAGTTCATATCCATGAATAAGAGGATTAGTTACTTATCTGGGTTGTGATATAAATTGTCTCTTGCCTGATCTTGGCATCAGTGGTACAGTAGATGGACATGGATAGGCCTCATTGCTCATGGAAGTTAAATTTCTTATGTTATTTACACAAGAAATGTTCGCATCATTTGAATACCATATCAATTTAAGAAAATAGGGCATTATCCTGTATGTCCTAAATACATAGAAAGAAGTCCTTGTCCCAAGGCTATTGACAAAAGAGGCCAGATTAGTCAGTGGAATCTGTTTTCTTCTTTGAAAATCCAGGGAGTAGATTAAATATTATGCAGTTCTCTGACTCTACACATCTGCGCATCCGCAACTAGAAGTAGAGAATGGGGCTCGATTAGATGTTTGCTTCAAGGAGAGTCCACAGGGTTCCACTGAACTGTAATGCCAGCAGAAGGAGATGGATGCTGCTGCTTTGTTTCCTATTAGATAGGTGCTTCATACAGATAATAAAGGAAAAGTCTATTCTGAGGCCTAATGCACACTTATTTCTTAGATTGCCTCATGCTGCTGATGTCTGAAGATGCTTTTTTTTTTTTTTTAAATTGTTAGTGGTACCAAGTCCAACTAAACTTCACTGGGTTATGGATGGGGGAAATTATGTTTCATTTGATGACTTGCAGTGATGCCAAAAGAAACCTGAAAGACAAATGCCTGCCTTAAATATTGAGACAGAGATAGATGGACTAAGAGAAGCATGATGGGAAAATAGTAGCAAAGGCTTTAGTTGCTGGGAATTTTATTCTTTCACTAGTCTTGATTGGTCCTTATGCCGGTGCCAATTTTACCCATGCATTCATTTTCTGTCTCTAAGAAATTAAAAACGTTGGTTTCTTAACATTAAGGTGAATTTTCATGAGGTCTCTCTCACTCACTCCTGCATTCATTCATTCAGTGCTATTCAAGTACATTATGAGAGGTATTAGTGACAAATGCTATTGCTGATTTTCATGTCATCTCTCTTCCATGTCACAAACTGCTCTATTTTTTGTTGTTATTGTTACTGGGGATTGAAACCAGGGGCACTTAACCACTGAGCCACTTCCCCAGTTCTTTTTTTTTAATATACTTTATTTAGAGAGAGGGTCCTGCTGAGTTACTTAGGGCCTCGCTAAATTGCTGAGGTTGGCTTTGAACTTGAAATCCTCCTGCCTCCCCCGCCTCCTATGCCCCTGAGATTACTCTTTGTTTTTTTTTTTTTTTTAATTAATTAGTTTAATCCTCACCGGAGCCCCCATGATGCTGTGATTATTATTATCTCCATTTTACAGATGAGGAAAGTCACATAGAGGTTAAGCCACTTGCTCAAGGTCATTGTGCTAATATGCTTCTTATTTCTTGTTTTCTTTTTTATATTTTAAAAGTATTTTGTCTTCCATTAGCCTCTCTTTCTTTCTTTTCTTTTTTTCCCTTATTTTCTGTATCTTATGATGTTTTACATCCTAAAAACTTGGTGGCCACAGAGAAGCTGCCTTTTCTAGGGTTAGCCAATCCTGAGAGAAAAAAGGGCTGGGAAAGCTGGGCGTAGTGCTGCACGCCTATAATCCCAGCATCTTGGGAGGCTGAGGCAAGAGGATCGTGAGTTTAAAGACAGCCTCAACAACAGTGAGATGCTAAGCAACTCAGTGAGACTCTGTTTCTAAATAAAATACAAAATACAGCTGGGGATGTGGCTCAGTGGTTGAGTGCCTCTGAGTTCAATCCTCGGTAACAAAAAAAAAAAAAAAAGGAAAAAAACAAAAGGGCTAGGAGTGTGCCTTTCATATGCAAACCAAGTGATCTCTAGTCTGTGGCCCCACAGAGGGTCTCACAAGTCAAGCAAAGTGTCTCCTACCTCAAATCATTCCAGGATGAGACAGAGGTCTTAGGGAGCACTCCTATAGCCCAGAGCTCACTGTAATCATTCAAACCAGCCAATAATATACATACAAACATACACACACACACACACACACACACACACACACACATATATATATATATATAGAGAGAGAGAGAGCATGAGCGCAACTATTTGCTCTGCCTGCTTGCCTTTCCTGCAGAAAAAAGCTCTAACCTAGCCTTTCCCTTGACTTCTGCTGCTGCTGCTTCCTGACCAAGTCTGCTGCTTCCTCCTGGGGTCCTGTGTGATATGCCCTGTCTCTCGTTTCTAAGGCAGCTGTGAGTGATATTCAATTTTTCTTTCAATGGCAGTGATCTCTGTGTAATCTGTCAATTTTATAAACGAAGATCTGAGGACTATTCCGTGGGGTGGTCTTTGAGACTTAAATTGAGCCGTCTGGCTCCAAAGTTTGTGCTCTTGGTCTATGTGCTATATTGGTATAAAGAAGCTCCTTACTTTAAAGGGTTCACCATCCCGTGGGGAAATGCAATCAGAGCAAATAATGATACAGCTGTAGGCGAACTGGTTATGAAGAGAGCCTTGTTTGGCTAGCCTAATGCGAAAAGGATGCGTGTCTTGGTTTCATTGGTGGTTGGTAGAACTCAGGTGAACGGGCTCTGTGGTTTAATTTGGTTGAGTCCGATTCTATAAATACTTAAGCACCATGTTCAGGCACCTTGTCAGTGCCTGAAGATACAAAAAGAAAGGGGAACAAATTCACCTGCAAGAGTTGGAGTGAAGAACAGACATGTAGCCAAGGACCCTTGAGATGGAAGGACAGGGACAAATGCAGAGGAAGGACATGATGGGTGGAGGGAGGGGAATTAGTTCAGCTCCTGAGAAGTTGGGCCGGGATAAATGATAAAATTGCTGTGAAGAATTATACACTAGGAAAGTTTGGTGGGAGATGGCACAGAGCTGGGCCAGGGACAGAGAGTGGAGTTCAGTTGAAAGGAAGAGAATCAGGAAGGGTTTTGAGACACGTTGTCAAGCAAGTCTGATGAACTGGTTAGCGTCTTTGAAGCTTTGTGTCGAACATCAAAAATGAGACTCTCTGCAGACTCTATTCAGAACTTCCAGCCTGGATCACAGACATTACTACATAGCAGTGGAAGGCAGGTCATAGCCATAACGTAGTGTCACTTCTCAGAGTTTCATAGATCTGAGTACAAATTTTGATGTCCTAACTTACCAGCTGTGTGCCTTTGGGAAAGTTACTAAACCTTTCTGAAGTCCAGTAGGAATAACTTAACCTACCTAATATACATGATGTGACAAGTACACAGTTTGGGCAAAATGAAAGTTTTCTTCCACCTTCTGTATCCTTCGCCAATTCTATTCAAAATATATGTGCAAAATATAGAAGATTACATGAATTCTAAGAATATACCACAGGCTGCAACTGCAAGACTCAAACAGGTTTCTGTTAGCACACACTGGGACAAAAGTGTGATAAATACTTTCCTTCTTAATTTCCTTGACCAATGCCTTAGTACCACTCCTGTTTCCGGGTGGGCCTTCAGCATGAGCAGTTTTGTGAACTCTTGAAGTAACAGAAGCTATGATAGTATATGGGTAGAGAATCACTGATAGCTCAAGGATGATAAATACAAAGGAGAATTTCATATCAAGCCCTTAGTGACTTTTCACTGCCTGGTTTGTGATTTTCTTTTGCTCTCTGTCACCAGACGATGAGGCCCAACTTATCTTCTTTCCATGTTTCCTTCTTGACTTCTTTTTTTTTGTTTTGTTTTGGTAGCAGTGATTGAACTCAGGGGCACTTGAGCACGGAGCCACATCCCCAGCCCTATGTTGTGTTTTATGTAGAGACAGGGTCTCACTGAGTTGCTTAGAGCCTTGCCTTTGCTGAGGCTGGCTTTGAACTCGCAATTCTCCTGTCTCAGCCTCCCTAAGTGCTGGGATTACAGGCTTACGCCACCGCGCCCGACTCCTTCCTGACTTCTGTATCTGATTTCCCTGAAGGAGGCAGATGGACCATCTTATGAGTGCTCATTGTGGGGCAGGCTGTTGGGGGCACTTGATGTACATGGTTTTAAGCCTGCTAGCCACTGATGTGCTTGGACTCAGCTCCCTGGGGGCTCTGGCTTGTCCATGTGAAGAACTGGATTGATCACTGGATGACCTTGACCTCCTACACAACACATTTTCACATCATTCATTTATTACTTGCTCTCATTTATACAACTACAGGAGTTGACTCATTGTGGATAAATGGAGCAGATTCAATAGCTTATTTCTCGATGCCACCTTAACGAAATTCATAAGGAGAAAGCTTAAGTCAGACTGTCTAGAATATATCCTGACTCCATAAGCTGGTATGGCGACATCAAGACAATAATTTAATAACTATGAACCTCAGTATCCTCAACCCAACAGTACCTAACTCAGAGTTATTCTGATAATTTAAATGAAATAATGTTTAGCCCAGTGCCTGGTAAGTAATAAGTACTTAAAAGGTATTAGTTACTGTTTTCATTGACATGGGAAACTCAATGAAGTAGCCACCACCCACCTGTGGTTATTTGGATGAAAATTAATTAAAATTGAATTAAAAAAAAAATCAGTTCCTCAGTCACACCAGCTATGTTTCAAGGTCTCAAAAACCATACCTGGCTGATGGCTACCGTATTGGACTGCAGATACAGAATATTTCCATCATCACAGAAAATTCTGTTGGACCATGCTGCCAGTAAGTAGTATTGCCATCCAATCCCAGAAATACTCATAAAAGAAAAATGTGAAATGCACCACATACTTAAAAAATGAATTGTGGTGTTCTAGGGGGGCTTGAAACTCAAAGAAGTATACCCCCGATAGCCACCAAGGTGTGCGTCAACCTTTTAAAAGAATCGCAGCTACACGATTCCATGTTGTCTGCTTGGTGGTTGTTCCTCCCTCCCCCTCTGCTATTTTCAATATCTTTCTGATGGAGTTACGTTCCATATGTAATATTGTTACAGGTGCAGAATTGTTTCTCTCCATCGTGAATGCCATCGCACGTGTGCGGCAATAGAGCTGAAGGCCAGCACACTATTACTGTTCATCCAGGCCTCTCACAGTCTGTGGGTCAACAGCATTCTTCTTTGCTTGCTAATGCTTTATTGTCTCTTAGTATACATTGGAATAATAATGGTAATTTATGCAGATATTTTGTATGCATAGCAAATAATGAGAAACACCTGCAGAAATTTCCCTCCTTCTCTGAGTTCAGCAACTAATTATATTTTTAAATAATGGCTACCATTGAACACAATTATCCAAATCACTTTAAGTAATGGAATCTTTTTAAGGTGTTTTTGAAAATTTTAGCACAGTTTTTAAACACTCATTTTTATCTAGAAGATGGGAGAAAAAAAGGCTAGTGGGCGGCTTACTCACCCAAAAAAGGAAAAAAAAAAACGTTTTCTGTCAAGAATGGATCAGTCCTGGATTTTCCTCTGAGCCCTGGTCTTGGATCCCAAGGCAACAAGCAGCTGATAGAAACCGGGTTTCCTGTAGAGTTACCTTCTTGCTTTTGGTGCACTGCTCTTTTTTTTTTACTTTTTCCTTTTTTAATGTCATATAAAAATAATTAGATTACTTTCCCAAATCCTTTGTTTTAAAAGGACAGGTGGCCACATGATTGTCCCTTCTGTCAATTTGATAGTTTGAGTTGGGGAAAGTGTTGTCTGGGGAGTCAGAAGATAGCTGTTTTGTCTTTCTGGGTCTCAGTCTGTCTCTTCTCCCATACATTTGGGATGTTGAGAGAGAGAAATCTCCAATGCCTGTCTCACTCTAAAGAACCAGAAGCCCAGAACAGAAATGGGCCTCTGTACTTAGCCTGTGACCAGTCAAGCTCACCAAGGAGCATCTGAGACATAGAACACACACACACACACACACACACACACACACACACACACACTCCTATATCTGAACCTTAAGTTAGAGCAATGTTCTGGAAACTCTCCAGATTTGGGGGTTGAACACAGGGGGAGCTTTCTCCTTCTTGGCTACTGCCATTATTACAAGCATGGCAAAGGGTGATGGAGTCCCTGTCCTGGCATTTCTCAGCCTTCTTCTATGTGGTAATAAGAAATCATTGGTCTATAGGAAGAAAAAGCAACTTGTATAAATCATATGATTTTCTTCTAGATTTGGGTTCATTGGGTCACTTGACATTTATGGAGTGTTTCTTAAAGAATGAAGAAGTTGCAGGAATTCCTGACCTCATGGAATCTACAATCTGGAGGTGGAGGTAATTACATATCAGTCAAATTCACAATAAAATAGATGGAAATGAAATGATGCCTAATGAAAGCTTAGAGGGTGGAGTTGCTTGTTCTTATCTTGAATCTCCTGGAGGAGGTGAATTTGATGAGGGTCCTGAAGGACAGACAAACAGCAAGTGAACTCTAGGCACTCATCTGTGGATTAGCCTCATCCTAGACTGAACTTCAGCTTTCCTCATGGATGAAAGGAGAAAAATAAGAAAATGCAATGGATCATTTTCTAATGCTAAGCACAGCAAAGATGTCCTTTTTCATTTTTCTGAGTTTATGTTCTACCCATTATTTTGCTGTTAAAGTTTTTATTAAATGGTGTTTAGGATATACGGCAATTTTCTAGGTTGTTTGCAACCTATTTTGAAAAAATAAAGAGCTGACAAATTATTAGTCTCAAATCCCAAATACTTTGTTTAATATTTTACCAGTTCCTTAAATTTGAAATTTGAGTCATTTTTCCTATTTCCTTGTTTAGTTTGCTAACTTCCACATCATCTGTGATCTCTCAAGAGAAAGAAAATGAAGAGCCAATGGATTTTGCTTTTTATTATTCCTTTGCAAACAAATTAAACCTGCTAATCTCATAAGGAGAGATAAAAAGATAGAGAGGGAAAGACAGGGCTACAGACAGAGACAAATTGGGAACAAGTGTGGGGAGAGAATAAGAGTTTGACATGTGTACCAAAAGATTAGTTGCTGGTGATTTCCAAAAAAAATGTCCACAAGATGCTAGTAATGTTGCATTTGTGGGAAACCTGTCGAAGGAGATTGGACTATTACTCCATGGAGAGCCTTGGAGCAGACCTGGATTGCCTGACAAGGAGTGATGTATGAAGAATACCTCCAACTCGCATTGATGACAGAATAGGGCAGCAAAGGATAATCATGAGAAGCATTTTTTAAAAAAATTTAAATCTATTTGAAGAAAAGAAAGTCACTCTTCCATTTTGAAGTTTGTGCTAATTTAAAAATTCGAAGTTTCTCCTATTTCCTGAATACATTACTTTCCTTTGTGAGGTGAGCTTCTGACATGACTCACGTTGCAGGTGGAGAGTTAAAAATTAACCGCCTGTGCTTTTATCCTCACACAACAGAAAGGTGTGTGCATCTCGACAAAATGGAGACTCGTCAGCAGAATCCATGCAGGTGGCCTGCAGGCTCCTGGCAGCCTTGGCAATGAGGTGAAGAGACCAAGTTGGTGCCTGAGCCAGGGTGGCCGAGGGAGGGGAGGGAAGGAGTTCATTCGGAATCAAAAGAATAAGTCATATGTTGTGCCAGTCATGATATGCTCGCTGAGCTCTTGCTTCTTGGCAATCAACTCTCTTTTTACTACCTTCCCCAGGACACTCAAAAGAGAGTCTATTTTCATCCCGAACCTCATTTCCCATGTTCAACTTTCAAATAAATAAACTCTGTGGTGAATGAGAAGGATTGTGGCTTGAAAATGGCTTGACAAATACAAATGCTTCCATTCTTTAAAAAGGATCCTTAGAATAGAATTGAGGGATGGTATTTGTATTACTCGGAATTGTGAAGTCTACGAAAAAACATCACATCCATCTTGCATGGATGGCTGCAATCTTTCGTAGATACTTTCAGTCCTGTGACCACAAGAGCAGATTCTTGTCTCTGTTACTAACAACAGTTTACTTTTACATTAAACATGATCTTCAGGGGGGGAAAAATCTACTTAAGGGACATCTCCTGGTGGTTGCTGTTCTGAACATAGCTTAACACCAAGAGGATGCGTCTGAGGCTGTTCTCAGTGGCTGGGTCAGAAGAGTGGTGTGGATCACAGTCATTTGGAGAGTATAAGATGGGGGCCCTGGAGAAATGCGACTCAGTCAATCTTTAAAAGTATATAACAAAGGCACTTGGAAAGATCATCTTTGAGCAACAGGTTAAGTTTAAGGTTTTTAGCCCCCAATGAACTTTAAGAATAAAATGCTTGAAAGTACAAGCACGGTCTAGACTTATTTTTACACTTACCATGCTTCTTTAGAAGGTGATATTGCCAATAGCTAAATTATAAATTTATTCTGAAATCTACGATGAAAGCCAAACTTCCTTTCCTCTATATACACGTTAAGAACTTCCAAATTGTCCTAAAATGTAGAGACTGTACCTCCAGTGTCTATTGAGATTTTCCCTTCAATATCTTTAGTAATAAGCATCAGACTGCTTGGTTGTTCTTCCCTCCAAATTCCAAAATTTATGTCTTACTTAAATAGGCAAGAAAGGTTTGGGAAATCTGGTAAGGTCTCTAAATAAAATGTGCAAGTAGATTAAAACAGTGTGTTTCATAGAAATTCGTTTTAATATCACAAGAGATTTTTACTTCCCCCACTTTCTCAAATCGCAGTACTAAAGCAAGGCCACAAGAGGGAACCATTGTTCAAATGTTGGAGGGATTGGGGCTTTCTGAGGAATTCAGCCAGCTCAAATCTCTTTAATATAAGAACTTGATCAAAAGGGTTGAACAAAAAAAGTAGAGATACATGTAATCATCAATGCAGTTCTGCTTTGAATTGCTGAACTATTTCAGTTGTTAAATATCCAAATAATCAAAAGTATTCATAGGCTGTAACCCGGTAACAGAAGCTAAAGACCAGAGTCAAGCACCTAAGAGAAATTTATATAATAAAGCAAGCACGGACAGGTCTTTATTTTTACATTCGTTTTAGTTTGCACTAAAATGAGTCAAACTTTTCTGATGCAAAAGAAAATGCTGAAATATAAGGAAACAAAGACCAATCCAGACGTTTAAGCTCAGAAGTGTTGCCTATCACATAGCAAATAATAACAATGATCAGTAACCGGAGAAGGGGAACATATGTTGTAAAGAATTCTTGCTTACAGCCCTGTGAACCAGCACAATTGTGAAATCCAGACTAATGTGATAAAAGACATATAGAATGGCTTCTTGGAGGTCGCACGGCACCAGGCTGGCATGGGTCCAGTTTCTGCACCAACAGAACTGCAAAACAAACTGGAAAATATTTGATGCCAGTAGGACTTTTATAGGAAAACAGATGACGGCTGAGATTATTAATCTTGACAGTTTCCTGATTTATTAGGACGTTGTCATCCTCTCCTTTTGTATAATTTGGCAAATGATCATAGTATTAGACTTAGTGGAGACAGAGCTAAGGGTTTTTCCCCTTCTTGAACAGTGGCAGCAGGAAATAAGAAACAAATCTTGGGTTTAGGCAAAAGGTGGATGAAAAGAATTTTCAGTTACAAATTGTCATTTAACAAATACTAAGTCAGTGTTTTTTTTTTATGACTGCCAATGTAGATACAGCTATATAACTAAAATGTATTAATTAACTTAGAGAAATATACTTTCTGTTTATTTAATAAATCCAAAGCAAAGGTGACTGAATTTAAAATCGAGGTCTCTAGCCATCAAGAACAAGTATTTCTGTTTACCATGCAGGCACTGTAAAACAAAGGAAACAATCAGAAAATAACAGTCATCTTTAAAAGCCATCCTTCTAAATCGTTGTACTCCATAAAACAAAAATGCATGGGAATTCTCACTCTGAAGTGTTCATGTAAAATCACTGAAATGGTCTTAGGTGATTTCACTGTAGATTCAAAACAGGAAAGCAATTGACATATTGTATTAGTGATCTCCTTCACCAAGATATCTTTATATTTTATTTTTTATAATCTCTTGCATTTAAAATAACTCAATAGGAATTAATCCTCAGTAAAAAATGCACCACAATTAAAGATATTTCCAACTAAATGATGTTATCCCTGAGAGTTTTATCAAAATATAAAATCCCTAAACTTGAATAAACATTATAATTAAGCACTTTTTTTTATTAAGAGAAGCCATGTCTGCACCTATGCTATAAGACTGACATATTGTGCAATAAACAGCAATCAGCCTAAAGATGCTATATTAAACAAACCAAGTTTTGTTTTGCTAAACTAAGCAAAATTAGTTGAATGCCCTAAGTAATAGTTGCTGGTATTTTTTTTCTAAATTATTTCTCCACTTGTTTTTGTGTCTATGCATAAATTAAAAATCTGCTGAAATTTATTATTCATCTGAGATGTAATTAATATGCAAAATTATGCAAATTAAGATGCAATTAGGCTTCAATTCTCTAGTGGAATTTTCCATTATAATTTAATACAAAGTAATAGAGTAATTGGTGTCACGTGTAATTACGGTTACTCACGTGTACTTGCAGACGTGCAAATGATGTGGTATATGTTAGTTATCCTATGCAAATGGATCATGCAATCTCTTAATACTTGGGAATGAAGTAAACAAAGATGGTCTTCAAAAAAAGGGTGAGAAGGACCCCTCTTTCTTCTCATGTGCTACTATATTGAAGAACTATATGAATAATTGTAACTAATTTCCCTGCATTTATTTCTAAGAATTTTCAACTTGGCATTATGCAGTGCATTGTTTATTACTTTAGAAAAATTATTTCTAGTAAAAAAAATGAATTTTTAAACAGAGACCTAATAGTGATTCAGATGCCACCTGGATGTACCCAGAATGAGAGCAACTAAACCAAAGCTCTCTCTAGCCCGGCAGAGGCTGTTTTTGTCACCAGGCTCAAAAGATCCCCATCTCAAAGAAATAACATAGCCAGCTTTGCCAAAGAAATCATTGTAACAATGTTCTGTTATCTCCTGACTCCAAAGTTGACCGATTAATTTGCTTTTCTCAACCTCTGTAGAGGCCAGACGGTTTAATTTGTCTAATACCAAATTTCTTCCCTCTTAATTTTCAGATTTCTAGGAGAATTCAGTGTCATTTCTTTCTGACTGCATAAAGCACTAAGCAAATTGAACTCTGTAGTTCTCTCCATCACTAACTCTGCCGTTTGGTTGAAGGGACTCCTCTGCTTACTACCATGTGTCTCCCTAGAGAGAAGAAAAGAACGGGGTCTCTCCTGTGCTTGTCCTGAGCCGGGAGCTGCTGCTTCTAATTTCTCCGTGAGAAATGATTACCGCTTGTTTTAAAACACCCATGCTGTGTTGAATCCTGCACAGAAAACATTATGATCTCGACTCTTTCCTTCTCATAACTGAAGCACACACTTTAAGACGAGTATTTTATATTCTCAGCTCCAATTAACCTGAAGTGTTTCTCTTCCCAATGTCTCCCCCCACCCCCATCCCTTTCACTAAGTCTCTCCTTCCACCCCTCTGTAAGAGGGAGATTTTTTTTTTTTTTCCACGAGGGGATGTGGGAGATACTTTAATGCAATTAATAAGAGTGGGCATTGATAAAGAGGAAAGGGTATGATAGAGAAAGAATATTGTGAATACACAGCTTTACTCTTTCTCTACGATATTCCCACTTCTTACATCTTTTCCTCCACCTACTCTGGCTGGTTATTCAAAAGAACAGGCATGGATAAGAGAAATAAAAGCTACCATTAGTCTCTCATGCTGCACCCACTTGCAGCCCCACCCATCCATCCATATGTGGCTTTCTCATTCATTCCAGTAATAATACCAATTACTATGCAGGCAGGGCCATTCTTATTCACATTTGCAGCGCACTGTGGACATTTATGCTACACTCTGAGCAACACTCATGTCTTCGGCAACATCGATTATACAGCTGTTGTACAATCATTGTAAATGAAATATACAATGCCCTGTTCAGCTCGCAGAATCATTTATAATCGCGGGAGGTGGAGTAAGAGAGAGTTGGCCCTTCCTGCTGCCTGACTTCTCTCTGGTACTGGCCTCACTGAGTCCTGACACTTCCAGGGTCTTAGGATGATGAAGGGGCCAAACTGCAATAAGAACCCCAAAGCTGGAGCAGTGCTATTTTTCTCTCACAGGGGAGACTTTTGAATTCAGATTTAATGCACAAGTGGGTCCCCGAGACTTCGGCATCATAAACAATGAATGACCTTTCCTGCACTTGGCTTTGCCTAGACATCTTAGGTCAGAAAGATGATCCTTGACTCAAGTTTACTGAGGCCACCCAGCCAGAACATCCAACGTAGGCATGTGTTGTCTCTGCTTTTTTCTCTCTTCCCTGATTCGCTTTTCCCATTTGTTTTCGTCTTCAACAGGTTACATTTGTTGGTCAAAACCAATATTAGATGTCTGTTCTTACTTCTCCAAGGCTCTCTACAAGTTCAAGTTGCCCTTCTCAACTCCTGGATCCTGCTCTCTTTCCTGAGTGTGACCATTCTAGCCCTCAGATTCAGGTTAGATGAATTGATATGTAGCACTCCCCTCCTGACCACCATTCATTCACCCATACACTGTTACAAGCAATCATTCCCAATCAGATGATATCTATTTTACAGATCAAATAATATCTCAAGGAAGGCCAGGCAGATAATACATGATTGAGCTGAGACTCACAAAAACATTAGCTTTTTCCACTATAAAAGATTTATTTTTATCAAACATTAGATATTGCTGTATTTTTAAGAGCTTTGCAAAGGCTTTCTTCAGTATTAATACATACTTCTTTTTCTTTACATACTAACATCTAGGAGACCTGAAAATATGTTACAATTAATGAAATTTTGACAGCAACACTCAGCAAAACAGTCATTACATGGTGCTGATGTTTGCACAAACTGTGACTGAACAATTGAAATCCTTTGAGTGTTTAGACAGCAATCGTTAATTTAAAGACCATGTACAGAAAGAACACAAGGCTTTCCGTTTAGGAATTCTCCATTGACATCATCTGGTAAGATCAAGAAAGTGCCAACATGAAAACTTTTGTTAGGGGTCAACAACTTGAAGGAAATTTCTGGAGACAGTAGGGAGCTCTCTTTAACAAAGTGCCACATCACCAATGCCCCCAACAGCAATCGCATGGTACTGTGTTGTAAAACAATTGAAAACTAATTTACAATTTTCAGACTTAGAATGTGGGGGAACTTCAAAGAATACCAAACCAAATTATCTCACTTACTATTTATATATGTACCCAACAGTGATAATATGACAAAAATCTATGCTGAAATAACTCTGAAGGGAATTCAATAATTTTCAATAATTCTAAAACAATAATTCTAAGGGATAAGAAAGCATCATGTCCTAGATTAACTGGTAGTCATCTTTTCTTTCTCAAAGACCCATAAAGTAAAAGTGCATCTTGCTTTGATTGGTCTCTCAGAAAGTTCATTAGTAGCTCATTTGATCCTCATGAACATCATCTGAGATATGGGTTGTCACTCTCATCTACACCTTAGGCATGACTTGCCCAAGGCTACACATCTACCAAGGGATGAAGCAAAAACTTAATAAACCCAGATAATTTGGCTCTGGAATTTATGTTTAATCTGGGCTAAATGTGGTCCACTGACAGAATTTGTTAAATTTACACATTGATTTTTGTCATTGTAATCAGCATTTAAATTGGGAAATATTCTGTAAGAACTTGAATTTTAGCTTTTCATGAATTCATTTAGCATCCGTATGAAAGATCATTACGCTCACCTGCTTACAATGGGGTGAGGGATCGGCTGCTTTCCCCCAAGAAGGTGCATGCCTCCAGTCTGCCCTAGCCTGCTCTCTTCCTATTCTTCACTTCTTGTGTCCCTGCAGTGATTTGATATCGGGTTTGGGTGTTGTGACATCAGAGCTGTGTAACACTGGGTACAGTCCCTGGAGACCCTTCTCTTTGCACACCATTGTTTTTTCTCACCTCCTTTCTCCACCCCTACTTTGCATAGCATGAGTGAAGTCAGGACAAAACAGGTTGAAACACTTCTGGCCCAAAGTTGTGTAAAATCTTTGTTTTTAGCCTGGACAGCAAGGCACAGGTTGATCAGAGAAGCAGATGCACCAGGAGTGACAGAGAATGAGGAGCTTATTGCAGGGAGTTTACCCCGTAAAATTGTGGGAGCTGGTAAAATAGTTTATGTAGGGCTATTATTTTTGTATCTTGATTTGGTGCTGACATCCACGGGACTGGCAACGGAAAAAGAAGAATGGGTATGGAATAGAGGAGAGCGAGGACAAGCTGTAACCCCTGGGGGCACTGGAACTCACCTCTAGGTCTCTAGGTTTGCTAATGTGGGTGTCCTGCAGGAGAAGCCAGCCGCCCAATCACAAAGGTAGACATGATCCTGGCCCAGGGTGCAGGGAGACTGAAGGAGGATACCTGGCTGGTTTGGCAAAGTGGCGCTTGGTGACTGTCCCACACTGATGAGGTGAATCTGCACAGCTGGGACAAAATGTGCCACAAGCATAAACACGGCTACATCTTCACTCTGTCTTTCAGCCTCACATGAAACTTCCTATTGGTCAAGTGTAGCCCGGAGCCATGCAGGAAAGAAGATTCTGGGAGATATAATTCTGATTTAATTAAATGAACACTGCACGAACCCATAATAAGCAAACATCAAGAATCACTGCTTGTCATAAAACTCCTGACTACATAGCTTTAGCTTCCCATCTCTAAGTGACTAGGAGGACCAGGAACATGTTGAGACTTTTGTTGTTGAGAAATTTAGAGGAATTCATGGCACTCCAGTCAGGCGCTACCCACACCATGATGCCTCCTATTGTTGGCTACCTTTACATAAAGCCTAAAAGACATTGTGCAAGTCCAGCTTCTATCTTGACTACCACAAGCATGTCTCTCCTTCCTGGTTCAATCCTACCTGGATTATCTAGTTACACTGCTCTTCTCACCAGTGCATCTGAATTCCAGGACTATTCCCTCAAGGTAAGGATGCTTCCATCCAAGCAGCAGCAACTCTTACTTTACTTTTACCACAGCTGTTCTGTTCCCATCCTGAACTAGTCTCTGGCAAAAAGATCTGCAGATTCTTGTGTGGTACACAGCATAGGTCTTATGAAATCCTATCCCTCACCAGCTGACTGACATGCATTAGCCCAGACATCACTGCTTAATACAGTGGCTTCCAGAGCAGACAGGAAACAGAAGCACCTGCCCTCAGGGTTCTCCTCATCTGTCATGGCCCATATTGCCTTATGACTGGGCTCTCATTTTCATAGCTGTGTAGATTACAGTCATGTGCACCAGTAACCTTCCCCGTGCACATTCACACAGTTCAGATTACATAAAGTTTACACTCATCCTCACACTTTTCTTAAATCTGCCCTAGGTAACAGCTTATCATAAGGCTGACGTTAGGGACCCAGAGTATTTTCTACTGCTGACCAACCTCACTTGAGACTATGTTAATGCATCAGAGTTATTATAGTAACCTTGAACCCCAAAGAAAAGGACATTTCAGTCTTTTCTCTCCTGGGGTCTCATTGGTTCCTTACATATAGTTGATCACCTTTATCAGTTTACATTATTAGGAGTAAAGGAGTTAGGAATTTCAAACTTTAAAGATTGTTCTGTTATATTCGGTCTTAGCTAAAGTTTGTCTGAATGTGATTTGAGGAAACAGGAGTGTGGGGCAGGCAAAATGACACAGGAAAGGTGGAAAGGCCAAGAGGAGAAGGCATGATCATATTAGCCTCTACTGTGAGGGTTTGTAAGAGGCCTTATGAAATCCATCTCAAACTATGCCTGAGTGAAGAGTGAAGAGGGAATCATTTATATATTGGTCTATTAATTCATTCACACTTTGGTTGCATATATTTGAGTTCTGAGTGGGAAAGCTCTTGTGGGGCTGGCTATGCAGCAGGGACTGGGAAAGAAGTAGGGCTGAGCACATTAAATGGGGAACAGAGAGGTCAGATGTAGTCCACCAACTGCAATATTTACCTTTACTCATGCCTTCCTTTAAGTTCCTGCCCACTGGCCTAGTTATAGGAGACCATTGTTTCCCTAAAATCCAGACTTATTAATTTTTATAGTATAGATACCAAATTTTCCGAGAGAAAGCATCAGATTTTCTTTGTGATCTTCTCACTAAGCTAGACTTTAGTAAGCCCATCGGGATCAGACAGCTATGAAGAACACCAATATCTAGTCATTGTTCTGTTCCTGGACATATGCTTCCCAGCCCTCTTGCAGGAAGGCAGGTCCATGTAAATAACTATGGCCAATGAAATAGAAGCATTGCTCTCACTGGAGGCAGAGAAAAGCCACTACACAATTTCCCAGGCTCTCTCACCTCTCCTTGAGTGTAAAACATGGTGGTTGTTGAGATGACAAGACCAGAAGAGCCTGGATCACTGAGTCATCATATGGAACACAGCTGCCCTAGTGGTGGTGGTGGTAGTACCCAATGTATAATAGAGCTTATGGGAACAAGTAATCAACTTTATATGTTTAGCTCCTGAGATCTGGGGACTGTGTGCTATATACTATTATAAGATATTCTGTCTAAAATAACCTTAAATCCTTGCAAATTTCTTTGGTCACAATAATAAGAGCCAGGAGAATGAGCTATACTTTAATGTTATCAATTATTTAGAATGTGCTATTACTACTTATTTATTTATTTATTTACTTACTTACTTACTTATTGCAGTGCTAGAGATCAAACCTAAGGCCTCATGCATACCAGGCAAGCACTCTACCACTGAGATACACCCTAGCTTCCCAAACTATTATCTTTAATGCTCAAGAGCAATTAAATTCCTTAACAAGAGAATGTATTAACATTCTCAGATTATAGTAAACTTTGTAATATTTTCTGTCAAGTCAGAATTCATCTTTGACACTGGAAAATTTCAGTTTAGAACCCAACACTTGCCACAGTGTAAAATCTCTTACTGTGTCCATATGCCCGGGATCCCCAAATCTCCCATCACTTTGTGTCTCAGGCTAAATACAGCTGCTCCATTGTTCATTACAACATAACCTTTTGCTTAATCAAATAACGCATATCTTCTCAAGAATAAGCTTTTGAATCACAGAGGTTTCCCAGAAGCCCATATTTGCAAGGGTGCTACTATCATTCATTTTTGTGTCATGGCACCGTAGTTGATAAATAGTTGATGCTGAATTTAGTTAAAAAAAAATGGCATGAGCTGAAGAAGTGGGAGGAAGAGGAGATGATCATGGTGCTGGAGACTTTGTTGTGAAGTGTCTAATTGTCCCCATTTTGCAGATGAGGAAATTAGGTTTCAAAGGCTCAGGTAAATTTCCGAACACCACGCAAATAGTGGTCAATGTTGAAGTCCATGAATTCCAAAATCTGAGATAAAACTGACCTCCTTTCCACAACAAGTGTGACCTTTATGTTGAAATAAATAAAATTGAATGAGAGCAAATTAAATGAAACCTTTTTTGAGCAAAGCTGGAAAATCCACTACCATGCAGGGGCATAGGGCTCAAGATTCTGTAAGGCTCATGTTCATTATGGTCTATCATCACAGCCAACACCAATAACCATATGCCTATTTCCTAAGGGTGATTCCTTAAAATATTGAACTCTTAATATGTTTTTAATCTACTTTTATTAATAAAAGTTTTAGTTAATAAAAAAAACCTTCCGAATCAAACTCTTGGGTGACATATTATTAACACCTATCTCTTTCTTCATAAGAATGGGTCCTTTGGTCTCAGAATGCAGGAGACAGAACTGAATAGCATTGGCTTATTGTACCTGTAGTCTATTTGACCTTTGTGCATGGTGCAAAGCTGTCTGGAATGAAAACTAGGAATATTCACTAGCACAAACATCTACCACGAGAAGCTTTCTAAGACGCAGGTTCTTTACCTGTATTTTTAATCTTTTAATTAATTATTTATTTGAATTAGATATCAATGACAGTAGAATGCATTTTGATTCATTGTACACAAATAGAGCACAGATTTTCATTTCTCTGGTTGTACATGATATAGAGTCACACTATATGTGCAGTCAGTTATACATGTACCTAGGAAGTCACCTCACACTCAAGGAAAAAGCAAAAGCTGGCAATCATATCATCATGGAATGCTACTTACAGGCAATTTTTGAAATACATTAAATTCAACTGCCTCATTTCTCAGAAGAGGAAACACTGCTAATGCCTTGAATTGATCTTACAGTTTATACAGATTTACACATCCATTGTCTTCTCTATGATATGATTTCAGCGTCAGCCAGAGGCGGTTAAGTAAGTTGTCTAAAGTCACATGGTTAATCAGTGACAGAAAGAAAAGGAAGTCTTAGAAATCAGAGGTTCATTAATTTATTTTATTTGATTAATAGAGACTAATGCCCAATAGATATCATACTTAGAACTTTTTTGGGGGGAGTAAAAAAAAAGTGTAAAATAGTTAATAAATGCTGAACTATTCTAAAGCTGTATATAATCAAATAGCAAAGAAAAAAGTTGCCAGTAGAGAGTAGGAGGTGACGAGTGCCTCAGAGTGGTTCTCGTGATTTCTAAGGGAGTTCTTGTAGGAGTGAATGCATTCAGTGGGAGGAAGAGTCAGCGTCTCAAGGATTTCTAAGGTGGGAGCCATTTGAATAGACTTTTGTATGTGCAGGATTATTTGAATATGTAGACCTGTTGAATATAAACAAGGAGAATTGTTCTAGACAGAGCAGAAGCAAGCAACGTTAAGACAGTAGAAAGAGATGAGGACTCTGTTTCCTCACTTCTCAGTCACATTACCTTTTCATATTTTAATGTTCCTAAAAACAGAAATTGTCTTAGCATCAGTTTCAAAAGGAACAGATCATCCACAAGGTAGTAGAATAAGAGGTATGTTAAATGAATGATGCTCTTCAATTGATGATCTCTCATAGTCAAGGATTTTTGATAACAGATTTTGACGAAATCAAGGGTAAATGAAGCGAAGTAGCAATAGCCTTGGATTCAACCTTCACATTATGGAAAAATCATGAAGGGCCTTGAATAAGAGATTAAAGCTTAGACTTTATTACCTGAACAATCAAGAGCCACTGGAGGGTTTTTTTTTTTTTTTTTTTTTGAACAAGGAATGATAGCACAAGAATGTTGCTTAGGAAATTAAATTGAAAGCCATGTGTACATAGGATGAAAGTAGAAAGAGATGGAGACTACTGAAAAGTGCTTAAAATAGTTATGGAAAGGAACAACCTGGCCACAGAACTAATTGCTGAATTAACAAACCACCCCCAAGTTTAATTACCTTAAGCAGAAATTGCTTATTTATCCCATGATCTATAGGCCAGTGTTTAGGTCAAGCCTAGCCATATAGTTCTGGTCTCAAACAGTTAGCTAATAGGGAAGGCTGGTGGAGGATGGCCTGAGTAGGGGTGGTGCATGTAACCTTTCATCATCCAATAGGCTAGCTTACCCTTGTTCACAGAGAGGCTGGGATGTTTCTGCACAGAGTAGAATTCCTAAGGCCACCAGAGGCCTAGGCTTGAGACTGTCACAAGGTCACCATGATTGTATTCCACTGGTTATTGGAAGTCACAAATTCAGATCAGATATAAAAGATGGAAACACAAAATCCATCTTTTGGTTCAAGTAGCTATAAGTCACATTGCAAAGGGTATGGATAAAAGGGAGGGAGGGAAATGTTTTCTTTTTTTTTTTTTAAATATTTTTTAGTTGTAGATGGACACAAATATCTTTATTTATTTTTATGTGGTGCTGAGGATTGAACCCAGTGCCTCACGCATGCAAGGCAAGCGCTCTACCACTGAGCCATAATCCCAGCCCAATATGTTTTCTATTAATATGTATTAACTGTACATATTGATGTGGTTCAGGGTGACACTTCCATACATGCTATAGCCTGCACTGATAAATTTAACCTCTCTTTTTCTACACTCCTTACCCCTTCCCAAAGTCTAGTAATCAATATGCTATAATCAGGTCAACATTTTTTTTTCAAACTTTCACATATAAAATAGAACTTGCTATACTTGTCTTTGGGTTAATTTACTGAACATAACATCCCTTGGTTTCATTCATTTTGCTGCAAATGACAGAATTTCATTCTTTCTTTATGGCTGAATAGTATACACACATATATGTGTGTACATGTATAAATATACACATATATGTGTGTATATGTATAAATATACACATATATGTGTGTATATGTATAAATATACACATATAATGTATTATATTATATATGTGTGTGTATGTATAAATATACACATATATTATATTATATATGTGTGTATATGTATAAATATACACATATAATGTATTATATTTTCTTTATATATTCATTATTTGATAGACAGGTTCTTTCTGTTTCTTGGATAATGTTAGTAGTGCAGCAACAAACATGAGAAGGCAGATGTCTCCTCGAAATGATCATTTCGTTTTGTTTTCTTTGGAAAGAGACCCAGGAGTGGGATTGCTGGATCATATTGTAGAGCTGTTTTTAGGTGGTTTTTTTTTTTTTTTTTTTTTTTTGGTTTGTTTTTGGTTTTGGCTTTTGGTACGGGGGACTAAACCCAGAGATGCTTAACCACTGTGTCACATCCCCAGCCCTTTTTATTTTTTTAAATTTTGAGACAGAATCTCCCTAAGTCACTGAGGGACCTTGTAAGTTGTGGAGGCTGGCTTTGAACTTGCAATCCTCCTTCCTCAGCTTCCTAAACCACTGGGATTACAGGTGAGCACCCTTGTGCCCAACTGTTTTTAGTTTTTTTAAAAAATAACTTCCACACTGTTCTCCATAATGGTGGTACTAATTTACATTCCCATCAAAAATTCTTTTGCTTCACATCCTCACCAGCATTTGTTATTTTTAATAATATCCTTTTTAACTAGGGTGAGATGATATTTCATTGTAGTTTTGACTAGCATTTCACTAATAGCTAATGCATTTTTCATGTAATTGTCAGCCATTTGTATTTCTCAATTTGAGAAGTGTCCATTCAGATCATTTGTCTACTTTCAATTGCATTGTTTTGTTGTTTTTTGAGTTCCTTATATATGTAGGATATTAATCCTTTGCCAGATGAATAGTTAGAAGATATTTTCTCCCATTCTAAAGATTGCCTCTTTACTCTGTTGATTGTTTTATTTGTTGTTCAGAAGCTTCATGAATTGGTAGGATCCCATTTGTCTATTTTTAATTTTGTTTCCTGTGCATTTGGGGTCATATTCAAAGACTCGTTGTCTATACCAAAGTGTTGATGCATCTTTCCTGTGTTCTTCTAGTTGTTTCATAGTTTCATATATTACATTTAAGTCCTTGATACATTTTGAGTAGATTTTTGTACAGTGTGGGAGATTAAGATCAGGTTTCAATCTTCTGTACATAGCCATTCTGCTTTTCCAGCATGTATATCAAAAAGACTATCCTTTCTCCAATGTATGTTTTTGTACCTTTGGAATCAACTGGCTGTTGATGTGTGCCTCTGTAGTTTGTTCTATTGATCTCTCTGTGTGTTCTTTTTTTAATTTTTTGAGTATTTTTTTAACTCAAAAAATTCTTCTTCTTCAGGGATTGAACTCGGATGCACTCAACCACTAAGCCAGATCCCCAGAATTATTATTTTTTGGTACCAGGGATTGAACTCAGGGGTATTCGACCACTGAGCCACATCCCCAGCCCTATTTTGTGTTTTATGTAGAGACAGGGTCTCACTGAGTTGCTTAGCACCTTGCCTTTGCTGAGGCTGGCTTCGAACTTGCGATTCTCCTGTCTCAGCTCCCAAAGTGCTGAGATTACAAGCGTGAGCCACCTCGCCCGACTCCAAGCCTTATTTTGTATTTTATTTAGAGACAGGGTCTTGCTGAGTTGCTTAGTGCCTCACCATTGCTGAGGCTGGCATTGAACTTGGGATCCTGCTGCCTCAGCCTCCCAAGCCAATGGGATTACAGGTGTGTGCCACCATGCCCCACTCTGTGTGTGTTCTTAGTACCACATGTCTTAAAATGTTGAGATTTATATTATGGCCAAATAAATGATCTATTCTATAGAATGCTCAATGTGCTGAAGAAAAGGGTGTATATTCTATAATTGTTGGGTGAAATATTCTGTAAATGTTTATAAGTCTATTTGTTCTATAGCATATTTTAACTCTGATGTTTTGTTGTTATTGGTGATTTTCTGTCTAGGTTATCTGTCCATTGATGAAAATGTGGCACAGAATTTTCCATTATTATTATATTGGATCCTATCTCATTTTTTAGATCTAATAGTGTTTGTCTTGCAAAATTAGGTGTTTCAGCAGGGAATGGGTTGTAGAGCAGAGCTGCTTACTTCATGGTA
>PVHX01008293.1:0-84507 GCA_004024805.1 Geosciurus inauris | reverse complement strand
GTGTGTATATATATATATATATATATATATATATATATATATATATATATATATATATATATCCTGGGAATTTTATATATATATATACTTGCACACCCAGAATGGAACTCTCTGAATTGCAAGCTTGTAACTCCCATCAGGAATAGGTGGGGCCTGATGAGGAACAACTGTGAGGGGATGTGGGGTCCCCTTCTAAATTCCTATGACCATGAGTCCTGAACTTCTAGACACACAGGTGCCAAGAGTTCCTACAATCTGTGCCTAAATCAAGTGTCTGGCCTCCATCAGCCTCACTAACCTCTGTAGGAGGGTCTGACTACACCTCCCCTCACCCAGCTAATAGGCTGGACCTTGTAGAGAAATGGATGGGCTTCCTCAGGAGAAAGTGTATGCAGACTGTGGGTTAATGAAAATTCAAGGCACCTACCCCAGGATGCTGAGGTGAGGGGAACACCTGACCCTGACCTCTCTGCAGTAGTCAGTGCAGGGCTCTGGAGGCCTGTGGCAGTGTCACAGCCTTTTTAGCTACATGTGGACACTTGCCAACTAGACAACTCACTTCTTGCTTGTTCTGCAGGCAGCAACATTGCCAGCGTGATTATTGCTCTGATGGATGGACTGCTAGAAGAAATAACATTTAAGGAGACCAAGGAGCAGGTGAGTCTAGTCCATGGTTCCCTGCACTGTGCCCCACATAGTCTGATGATTTACTCTTGACACCTTTTTCTTAGGCTGACAAAGCTCGGAGTTTGGGGGCAGTCGTTTACACTGTGGGTGTGCTGGGATACAATAAACACCAGGTACTTTAGAGCAGGTGCCCAGGTGTCCTTCTGCAGCCTAGTTGGGGAAGGTCTCACGGGTGGCTTCCCAGGGCCTGGCAGAAGTTGGTCTTCTCACCTGCCTCAGGGATCTTGCACAGCAGGTGGCTGCTGTGAAAGGACAACCAAAGGGTTTGAGTCAACTGCACCCCCTGTGCTGGGTGGGTCAGGGAGCTTCCTGATCCCAAAGCCTGGGCTGTGGGCAGATGCCAACATCTATCCCTGAGCTCCTGTCACTCCACTCTCCCCACTGCCTGAGGCCAAGACACTCTGCCCTGGGTCTGGGGACCTACTGCTTCCTTAGGACCCTGGCTGAGGGGCTCAAGTCAACTTTTTTCCTTTGTAGATGATAGCAGTTGCAGACTCCTCAGATTACATATTTGAGGTAGACACAGGATTCAAGGGTCTGAAAGGCATTGTTGAACCGGTGAGTCAGGCTAAATGTAAGCAGAGGTGATCAGCATCTCTCTGGATCCTGAGGATCACGCTTCTGGCCCTCTTCCTTTCCTCTCTCTTCCAGCTTGCTTCCAAGTCCTGCATTGAAGTCACATCTGTAGAGACTTCCACTTTGTGTGCAGGAGGTAAGAGCGGAGAGGTCACTGGTGTAGACAGTTTAATTGATGAGTGTGCACATTTGCATGAGTATGCGTGAATGGGGTGATTGTGTGATATTACATGTTTGTGTGTGTGGTGTGTTTGGTATGTGTGTATAGTGAATAGTGCTTCCATGGTGTGTGTTTGGTGTATATGGTGTGTGTGATGTATATATGGGAATGTGTGTGTATCAAGGTGTATGATATGTGTCTTTTGTGTGTGTAACATGTTCATGACCAGTGTGTGTACGTGCATGAATGGGTAGAAGGGGAGGTGTGTATAGGTGTGGTAGTTTTGACTTTGGGAGGATTTGTGAGATACATATGTAGGGTGTACAGTATGTTCTACATGTAGTGTGTGCACATGGATCTACATGTAGCAGGTTGGGGGGTGGGATACATATATGTAGTGTGCATATCTGTGATATGTGGGGAGTTTTGCCATGTGTGGGTGTTGTACGTGTGTGTGGTGAGTGTGTTGTGTGGGAGGTGAGAAGCCATGGTATGTGTTGTGTATATGATGGTATGTGATATGTGTGGTGTATGATGTGTGATGAGTGTTTCAGTGTTGTGGTGTGTTGTCTACTATGTAGGTGGGTATGAAGTTTATATGTACTGTGTGGTGTTTATGTGATGTGTGGTATATCTCAGAGTTTGTATGTGGTGTGTGATATGTGTGATCTGTAGAATATCTTTGTGGTGTTTTCAGTCTCTAAGAGTTAGTATATGTGGTGGTTAGAATTTCGTGAGCCATGCATTGGTGTGTGAGTTTCTGTGTGTGATCCACGCATGGTGTTTTGTAGCATGCATGGTGTTTGTGAGGAGTTCTTTATTGAATTGTATGTGTTTTGTGCACATGCGTGGGTGTGAACTGTGTGTATTAAGTATATATGTTTGATACAGCTATATGGGGTGTGTATTCAATATTTAGGGGTATGAAATGTGTGTGGTGTGTGTCATATATGTTTTCAGTTTGTGGATGTCATGAATGGTGTTACTACAGGGAGCTTGGTATTTGTGTATGTTTATGGTTTCTGTGTACATAGGTCATGGTGGATTTGAATGTGTGCACAGTGTTGTGTGGTACGTGTGCCAGAGTATATTGTATGTGAGTACAGTGGTATTGTGTGGGATTTGTACTTGTGTTGTAGGTGTGTGGAATGTGTGTGCAGCATGTTTATGATATAAGCAGTGTTTGGGGACTGGTTTTTGGTGTGTCAGGAGTATGGTATTTTGCATATGTGTGTGTGTGTGTGTGTAGTGTGTGATTTAGTGCCTGTTGGTGGAGTTTGTCTATGGTATATGGAGGGATAAGTGTACATGGGGTATACAGTACATGCATGTGTATATGTGTGCCAAGGTGTGTGTGTGTGGTGGAATGTTTGTGGGTGGGTGGATGTGGGGTATGTATGGGTGGGTGTGTAAAGATATAGTGTATATAAAATGTACATTTTGGGGGGGATGTGTGTTGGGAGGCACAGTATGGGTATGTGTGCAAATATTATTTATTTATCTAACAAAAAAGTTTAATTGAAAAGCTAGAAAAACATTTTTAAAACTCTCAAGGAAACACTAGCAAATGGATGGAGCAACATTTAAACAGACCAATAGGTCAAGAGTAATTAGGGCTCATTTCAGAAAAACCAGGCTGATGGGAGATTTGAAAAATCAGTGGAGTTTGCATATCCACAAAAAGTGAGGAAACAAGGTAATTACGTCAATGAGTGAAGAAAAAGAACTGAACACAACTCAGCTTCCTAATGGGAATGAAGGAAACCTCCCTTCCTGACAAATGTCTCTCCCCTCACAGCCAGGGCTCATGTCACCCAGTGAGGAAAGGGCCATGCCTATCCCATGTCCCCAAGGACTGGACCTGACCAGGATGCCTCTGTTCACCCACTGCAGTGTCCTGAGGACACAATTGTGCGGTCTTGGGGGATGGTCAGCTCTCTGTCACAAACCCTGTGTGCAGCCCTGGCACCACACAGTTGACTTGCTCACACTGGGGTTTATGGAGATAGTGCCCTCAGCCTCCGTCTTCCCCTGGTGACAGCTCTGCTGCTACAGTGGCCACCAGCCTAGCCAGTTGGGTTCTGGCCTCCCTGCCCTTCACGGGGAGACTCTATCACCACAGGCTGCTGGCAGCAGAACTGTGTGCACATCTGCACTCTGCTACCTGTGGCACCAGGCCTACAACAAAGTGCCAGATATCTGGGAACTGCAGTGTGGCCTCCAATGGATAGAAATAGTGCTGTCAGACTGTCAGGAGACACAGAGGTAGTGACTACCTTAGCACCTGGAAGCTGGTGGGTCCTAAGGACAGTGACAGGTCCTGATATTTCCATCTTGGGCCTTGGTTCAGCACTTCCCCTGCCCTTGCTTATGCTGGGCAAAAATGGGGAGACTGCAGTGCTGAGGGTTGGAGATGGACTCAAGGACCCCCATTCCCCCATAAGGCCTCTCCTGCTTTTGGTTTAAAGCAGCCCAGCTGGCTGGTGCCTATGTATCATTATATGTACTGGCCACACAGGCCTTGCCATCTGAACAGTTGTGATAAACCTCAGGTGAGGATGTGAAATGTCACTCCTCCCAGCAGATAACCAGTGAGATGTCATTCCTCCCAGCAGATAACCAGTGTGACATATGTCTTCAAACACAAGCTCAGCCAGTGACCTGTTCATTTACTGGTCATCTTGTGCAAAGGTGTCACAAGCAGAGTGACTGTCACTCAGAGGGGAAACCCAAGGTAGGGTTTTCAAAGCCAAATGAAACAGAACAGATCAATCCTCAGTTTATGTTTGAGAGTCAATACATTTGTCCGAGAGTCTGATGAAGGAAGCCAGGTGAAGAATAATGTCCTTGATCAACTGACCTGGAGCATCTCAAGTGCTGTTTCAAATTCGAATGAGTCAGGCATGGTCCAGGAAGTGGTTGTGCAGGTGAATGAGCCTGGACGTGAGCCTGGAATCCTGACTCCTTTGGAGCTGGCCACATTGCTTCTCTCTCTGTCCCCTGTGTATTGGCCTCAGGGGAAGGAGGTTACACACTGTTAGAAGGAAGTGCTTGGTGACACATAGGGCAAGTGGGCTGTGCTCCTTGGTGTGTCAGGAAGAGACAAGGAGGAGGGATGATGTGCTAGTCTCAGGACCCACAGTTGGGAATGAGTATGTCCCGTGAAGAAACCTCCTGGGCAGGGTAGTGGCCTCTCCTGTGCCACATCCTATGTTCTTGCCCTGATTCTAGGGTCTCCACTGCCACGGGCACAGAAACACAGAAAGGAGGAGAGGCCCTGCATGCTCAGGAGCCCCACAGGCATAAGACAGGGCTTCTTCAACCTCTGTGTCAAAGCTCCTCTCTGCCTTACATACAGAAGGGCCTGACTTAATGCACAGCCTGTGTCCCTGCAGCTTAGAGAGCACTGGAAATTTCAGGGTGTGAAGATTTATATGAGTTGGACTCTGTGCATGTAGTGGCTTGGGTTACAGTTATGAACTTTTTGGATCAAGGGTGGTGCGGAGAGAACCACCAAGTGTGCAAGGCCCAGCTCAGCCACTTCAGCCACACCAGACAAGAATGTGTCTAGAGGGAGCCACCAATGTTGGTTCAGATACAGCTGCTGCCTCAGCAGGGCTTCTTGGGAATCACACCTTGGAGAGTGGACCCCCATGAACAGTGAGCCGAGGGAATATAGCCTTCAGCTCTTCCTCAGACATTTTAATATTTTTCTTGCAGAATCCTATGAAGCAATCATTACTGGACAAGGTTTTCAGAATGCAAAAAGCAAAGACCAGATTATTTGTAGATTCAAGTTCTCAGATAACATTCATATTGGTAAGTAACACCTCATACCACCAGTTTACACATTTATTTTACAACAGAGTCCCATCCCTCAACCATCCAATTCCCAGGCCTTGCTGATCATTCTTAGTGGATATTGTGTGGTTAGAGGCAGTGTGGACAAGTGGAAGGAGAGACCTGTTGGGATGCCTAGCCACTTCTCCTTTCATCTAAACATAGGAAGTAATAAATCCTCAGCAGCCCAACAGTGTCTTGAAGTAGGGATTCACACCTCCATGAGGATATGCTTGTTCTGAGCTGTGCACACCCCAGTAGCATCTGTCTCACAGTGACCTCAACTTCCTTTCTCTGAGAGCCAGGAATTTGAGTTCAGGAGTGTTATAGTGGGAAAATGTAGCAGCCCCTAGATTCTGAGCCTGTTCAGGTACAGCGAGCCTTCCTGGGCCATCATTCATTCCTGCAAGGAGAGGAGAAACCAGACACCTTGGAACCTCAAGGCTTCAGGTAGAGAGCTGGCAGCCCATTTGAGCTCTCACACTTGTCCACAGCTAAGGAGGTGTAAAGAAGATTTGGGCTCAAGGCAGAAAAGGTTCCATGCTGCACGTTATGAAACTCATCCCAGGCTCCCAAGAGAAAGAAGGAAGGAAAGAAGGAAGGAAGGAAGGAAGGAAAGAAGGAAGGGAGGGAGAGAGGGAGGGAAGGAACCCTATTCCGTCCTCAGATTTCCCCATCTCAGATGATACCACCATCCATCCAGTTCTTCTGGTCAAAAATCCCAGTGTCATCTTTGATTTCTCTTAGCTCTATCCCCACATCTATAAAGTCCTGAAATATTTATGGCTGAACAATGTCCAGAATCTGTGCAATCCTCTGAAAGATGCAACAGACACAAAATAAAGCACAATCCTCTTCCCAGGTCCATCCCACCCACCCCACCCACCTCTCTTGGCTCAGTCCTTCCCAACTCAATAAGCTCAGTAGTTCATGCCTCAGGGCCTTGGCAAATGCCACTCCCACAGCACAGAACACTCTTCCCTCCCTCTGTTCACTGGATGCTCTTTGTCTGGTTGATATCAGCTCCTCAGAGATTTGTTTTTAATGGACATGGTCCATAGCCTAAATAAATACCAAGAATTGTATATGAATTTGAAGCACCTACTCCCTACTCTTACCTTTTCCAGCCCATACCATCTGAATTCCATGACACCACCAAGAGTGTTTTTAATCAATTTCCACATATTGCATCATTTCATGTGTAAATATTTTAGTTTTTTTAAAAGACAAATTGTACCTCTAAAAAGGGGAACAGTTCAGGCATAATTAAGCAACCATCTTCCCCCTGCATGCCCTGTCCTTTTCTCTGCTTATCAACGGCACAACACTTTGCACTATCTGCCATTTATGTTCCCTGACTTTTATTTTTTTCAGTGTTCCCTGCAGTTCCTAACAGGTGAGCCATTGAGAGCAGGGCTCTTGCTGCCTATTCCTATTGGAGAAGAGTTCTCCTCACTACTGGGCAAAGAAGGTGCTCAGCAGGTGTCTTTGAAAAGAAGGCAGGCAAAGGGAAGAAGCTGGCATGTGGTCGAAGTGTCAGCTCTAATTGTCCAGGGTAGGCAGAGCATGACAGAGTAGACTGACAGGTCCATTGATGTTCTCATGTCATTTTGTTTTAGATAACAACCCCACCAGTTCGAGCAAAACTTCCATAATTTGTCCTGGACCATTGATAACACAACCTAATCAGTAAGTGCCCTGGCTTAGAGGTCTAAGGGTGGGAGATTAGGTGCTCAGTGTTTGCCACCACTATGTGCAGAAAATTTGCAATGCTCCTCTCTGCCAGGACACATGTCTATCTGTGAGTGGGCTAAGGGCATCTTCACTACCTGTGCTTCTTGGTGACCTGCAAGGGGTTCAGGTATCCACAGTGGCCCAGGCTCTGCTGAGGACAGGATGCATGAAACAACGTGCCCAAAGACTGGTACCTTTGTTCCAATTTGCCTTGCAGAGCTAAGACCATATATCCTGTAATAAAATTAAGGATGAGGACACCATGCAGACCTCTCTGGTCACTCTAATGCCATCAGATGCCATGAGGAGAAATCATGGTCTGACTCATAGTCCCCTTGACATCATTGCTGAGGTCTTCTTCCTCATGCTTTGGTCAATGAGCTCTCAATATCCACTTGTATAATCACTGGGTGTCTTAAATGCTGGGATTTTTGAGTCATTATCATGAGGATTTCTGTGGACTATGGTTTCCTAAGGGCCTGAACTGAGTCTCCCTGGGCTGGTTCTCAACATCTGGTCATTCTGTGCACTAGGGAGGTATCTATTGAAGTCAGCTTGAACAATGGTGTCAGCTTCATTGGGAACCAACTCAGCATTACCAGCACTAAATGTATCGTAAGTACCTTGGTGGGGATGCAGCCCCCTTTGTGCCATCTGAGCCTCAGTTCTAAATGATAGTGCAACCTGGGCAGGCCAGAGGGGCAGCGGGTCCCAGACAGGCCCAGAAAGCAGCTTAGGCAGACAGATGTGTTCAAATACCAACTGGGCCAGTGTGGGAATCTGGGAAATTGTCTGTTACATGCCAGAGTCTATGACATCTAGGGTGCCTACTCCCTCCACAGGTAAATGCCTAGGCATAGGGATCTGGTTGGTTTTGTCAGCTGAGGTAGGATGTGTTTGTGCACTGAATTGGTGTCTCAGTCATTGATGTGATACTAAATTCATTCTGGACCTGGTTTGAGGCCTGCTCAGTAACCCTTCAGGCATTCACTGTGTCCTCAGTCTCCTCTCTGCCCCAGCTGTCTCCCTCTGTGGGCTCCCTCTCTTACACTGCATGACCTCCTCCCTGCTACCTCACCTCTCTGTGGTTAGAAAACATCAGTTGTGTGTGGCCTGGCTCAGCTCAGCAAGAGCAATCTGAAAATGAGAGTGTGGCTTTTCTGATCTTCACATCATCCTGGCAATTTAGCCAAATGTAGGATAATAGGAGGCCCAGAATGAAGAGGTCTGTGCCCACTTGTCATTGACCCTCCGGTCCAGTCTCAGCTTGTGAGTGCCCTACAGGGTTGACAGTCCCCCTCAAGGTCTGTCTTGGCTTATTCCTACACATCTATGCACAGATCAGTAGGCTGAACTCACACATCTGCTCATCAGGAGACCACCTATTCATAGCCCTTCCTGCAACAAGCACAGTTTGGAAAGAGCACAGGAGCAGCCCAATGACCCCAACCCAGCCAGTGCCCATTACTGTCACTCTCTATGTTGCTTCTCCTTTCAGCCACCTGTTTTCTAGGCACAGTCTCCACCCACTGTCACCCCTCTGCAGCCTTCTCTCTAAGCAACCTTTTGACTCGGGACACTGGAGCAGCCTGTGTGCCCACAGGGTAGCATAGGATCCCTGAACCAATAATGATCAGCCCCTATTCCTTAAGCTCCATGTGGACCTTAGCCTGAGCAAGGACATTCTAAACTATCTGAATTCACAATGGAGAAGGGCTGCTTCTTTCCCTTGTTATAGATGTGCTAGCTGAGCCTCTGAGAAAGACGTCGTTTACAGAACCAGGAAGTGGGGAGAGGCCATGGATTGATAGACAGCTGTCTCCTGTTCCTACTCTTGGACCTATACCTTTATGGAGTCCCCTCTATGGGCACCTGTACTTTTTGCAGTCTTTACGAGGTCCTGTATTGTCATTGAGGTGAACAGTGAGGGCCATATTCACAGACATGAGGCTTTTGAGATTTCTTTCTCTGGGCTCAGGGCAATCTCTCAGCAGGGCCAGAGGCAGGGTCAGCAGCTTTCTGTGTACCCATACTCCTCCTTCATCCCCGTCCTCCCTGAAGGTCAAGCAACCTGAGAACTGAAAGTGGGTCAGATAGGAAGCAAGGAGTAGGCGGTCAGGAAGAAACCATTAAGACTTTCCCAGGGCCTCTGCCAAGATTGCTGTTACCTACATTCTCTTACAGGGTAGAGTGGACAACTTTGGAGTTCCTGTCAGCACCACTGTCAGCACCACTATCAGCAGCACTAACACCACTGTAAGCAGCACTGTTACAACCACTATCAGCAGCACTGTCAGACTCGCGGTCAGACATCCTGTCACTAGCACTTTCAGAGTTATTTCTGATGTACCCTTCGACAAGCGTTTTCTTGCCTTGCTGCCACTCTTGCTACTGATCCCCCTGTTGCTATACTGTTGCTGGAGACTGTGCTGCAAGGTGCGTATAACCAACACACACAGCCCTGGGCTTTGGCAGAGGCCCTCCATCCAAGGCAGTTGCCCATGAGCTGGAGGCACAGACTCTAGACACAGCCAGCTCCTCTAGGGTCTTTTCAGGCTCAGAGAGGTGATATAAGATACCTGAAAACTGGCTCAAAGCCTGTCCTGGGCCCTTGAGAGAGGACAACCAGAACCTCTGAGGCCAGGAGGAGCTCTCAACAACTGGACCTCAGCAGGCCTTGCATGGACAAGGACCCAGGGCTAGCATCTGTGGGGAAGGAGGAAAAGAGGGAACCCATTAAGTACTGATAGGGCCAAATGCAGAGTGGTGCTGACCAGGGAGTACTAGCAACCTCTAGAGCAGAGGAGCTGTTAAAACCAACATGGTCTCCACTACTGTAGTGTCTTCTGTCATTTCTTTATCTATCATGGCTGAATGCCAATGATTAGAGGCCCATGATGGGCTCCAGAGGTAGAGAAAGAAAGCAGGCACCATCCTGGCCATGGAGAGCTCCCAGACCTGAGTTCATTCAGGGCATGAGAGTGAGATGTTGCCTCAACTAGGATACAGTCAGTGTCCTGAGTACAGCAAAGCAGTAGCAAAGGACTGAGACTGGCACCCTGGGGGGCACTAGGGAAAGCAGAGGCTCTTGAGAGCAGGGTTGGAAGGAACATTACAGAGAACTAGAGGATGGAAGCAGAAAGAGCTAGTGTGGGAAAGACAATATCCATCACAGAGCAGGAGGTTCCCAGTTCTGCCCAGTGGGAAGCAGTGAGCAGAGAAAGCCTGTGACTATCCCAAGGTTGGGGAGGCAAATGAGGGCACCAGGGACAATGAGGATCTCTAGAGGAAGAGAGGCTGGAATGTTTTCTGGTTTTGGGTAGGGTTTGGGCAGATGTGCAGCACTCCAGCAGCTGAGGCTCTCCAGAGGTAGGCTTGGCCTGGCTCATCTTCCATAACCCTTTAGAGAAGTGTGAGACAACCTTGGGTCAGGTGGGCCTGCTGGGCACAACACCACAAGCACTAAGAGCCCCTCAGGGACACCCCCAAGGACATGTACTATTTCTCTGCTCCATCCCAGGGTCCCCTGTCTGCAGGGCCCAGGCAGAATTCACTCTCCTACCTCCAGTCTCTGATTTTGTCTGTTTAACATTACAGCCCAAAGAGGAGCCACCACCTGTGCCAGAAAAGGTATGTGCAGGTTTGAATCTTGACTTTGTCACTTACCTGAGGAGAATACTGACCTTCAAAAGAGGTATCATGAAGTCTGTGCCCAGGAGCTCCAATGCTCTGAGCAAAAACAAGGGGAACAGAGGGTCAAAGAAGGGTCTGGAAAGGATATTAACTCAGGTTGATGTCACCCATATAACACCCCTCCAGGCACCCAGTGATTCTTGATCATGAAACTGTGCTACAAAATTAGTGCCTTGAAGAAATGTTAAGATAATGTGATATTTGCTAGTAAAATAAGTGAGTTTTTTGTGGACTCAAAGGTTTTACTGTAGGATGCTGAATAATCAAGGAGCCTTCTGCAAAAGGAACCTCAAGTTTCAGGTGCTCCTTCCCATCTCCAGACTCTGGAGGTTTGTTTGGCTCCTTTGAATGAGTCTTCATCCCTGTTTACTGGGAGGGCTGAGGGTTGGTCTGGGTCAGGGGCACCTGGGACTTGGATATGGTAGGAAGCTGACCTCCCTGCCCAGGAGGAATCTGTGCTGCCTTTAGATTGGCCTAGGAAGGCTGCATCTGTACCTGCCACAGCCAGCTGGAGTGACAGGCATCTGCAGAGGCAGGGTCACTGAACATCCTGCAGGCCATCCTTCTTCCAGCAAGGGAGCACCTGGAGAGCTAACAACACAGAAATGAGGTCACTGGCAGTTTGAGGAAGAGCCAGATGTGCAAACAGGGGGACTTTTGCCATTCTCCTTGTGTAGGATACTCCCTTTGGTGTGAGTTCTGCTCACTGGTCTTTTCTCCTTTTTGAGGGATACCAGTGACTGAACCAGGGGCACTCAACCACTGAGCTACATCCCCCATTTATATATTTCATTTAATTTAGAGATGGGAACTCACTGAGTTGCTTAGTGCCTCGCTGTTGCTGAGGCTGGCTTTGAAATCTCGATCCTCCTGCCTCAGCCTTCCAAGCCACTGAGATTATAGGAGTGCACCACATTCACCTCACTGGTCTTTTTATGTACCCCAAAACATTAGCTGAGTGGCCTCAAAGTGCTGGGTACCTGTGCCAGAAACCTCATGTCCAGCTCCCCAGCACCCAGACTATGAGGCAGAAAGGTGTTTTTCCTTCTTAGGAGCCAGAAGAGAAACCACCCCCACCACCACCTCCTCCACCGCCACCTATAAATACATGCCCCACAGTGATCGTCTCCTGTTGTGGGTGTGGAACCAGAGTAATAGAGGTAAGAAAGGCCCTTCAGTGGAAATGCTGTATCACCCAGGTTAGGAAGGACTTGGCTTTGTGGAACCAGTCATTTCATGCCACAGAATAACCAGAGGCCCAACCCTGGTGGCTAAGGAGCACAGTAACCATGAGTGTTCACCTCATCCCAGCTTGCCTATTCCAGCAGCAACGGCTCCTTTATCAGAATCTAGGATTCTGAACTATGGCCAATAGCTGACTTCTGGCCAATCTCTGGCCCTCAGAGACAATGTCCTCAATCCTGGAACTGGATTTTGTGTCAGTTTCCTGGTCCATGGTAGATAAGACAGTGACAGAGAGACTTTTAAGGTCAGCAATAATAAGAACAAAAAGGACCAATGCTGAGCCACCTTCTCCCCACCATGAAAACTCCAGAAATGTTATTGGCCACAGACAGTCCTGCCTCAGGGTTATTTGTGCAGAACAAGATAAAGCATAAGCCAGTGGCTCTGCGCCTCACTAAGATAGCATGACAAGAGTCACAACAGAAAGAGGCACAGATACAGACCCTGAAGGGCATGACAAGTTTCCTATGCAGGAATTGAGCCCTACACTATAATTGCAAAGCAGTTTAGCCTGAGGAACCCTCCTTACCCCAGAAGTGCCAGGGCCCATTGTGGTGAGGAAGAAGCTGGCCACACAGAAGCCATGGACCTGGGACAGGGGTGCACAGCCTCTCACAAAAATGGTGTTGAGCAAGAAAGAGCACCCAATTACCACTGGCTTTGGGCTCCTCCTCCCTGGTTCTGTCTGTCTTTGTTGGATACATCACTCCTCCTAGCAGCTTTTGGCCCCTCTCCAGCCTCACAGGCAGCTCAGAAGCCCACTCTGCAACTCCCCTGATAATGGGCCACAGAGAAGCCAAAATATACCCTCCAGAGAAGGAGGAAGCCACTACTAATGGTCTGTTCCAGCTTGCAATACCTGGCCCATACCCACTCAAGGCCAGAGAAGCCTGAACTCCAGAGCTTGAGGCCACATGCTGCCCTCCATGGGTGCAGCACCTCCTTCTGTTCTCCTCACTGCCTTCTTCTCCTCTCTATCCTGGTCCAAGTTAGCTACTCATGAGAAGGACATTGATAATTATTTTCTGCCCTCTCCTCGTGTCCCCCCAAATGCAGATCCCCTCCTCTTCCTGGATCTCCTGCCCAGGATCCCAGGCCCACCTCATGTTCCCTACTGAGGATGTCTGCTTGCCCACCACATATCCCTTTCAATATTTGTTTTTCAGGGCAATACCGACTCCTGTTGCCAGTATATCAACCCAAGCTGCCACCAAATGCCATTGACTTGGTATTATCCCAGGGACCAGGTGAGCCAGACACAGAGATGCTCCCAAAGGGAAAAATGGCCACTGTTTTTGCCCTTGACAGTTGCTCTTTGATACTGTGCCTCAGAGCCTCAGAACGATGACTGAGCCTATGCCTAGAAGGAATGCCTAAGACATGGGACAGGTCATGTCCCTCATGAGTTTCCCTGAATGTGTCTGTGCATGGCACCTGTGCAGTCCTACTGCTGTTCAAACAGCAAAGAGTAAATAGAAGCATCTAGAGTTATGTGAAATCAACCCCATCTCTCACCTAAACCCAAGTAGATCCATAGTTATGCCTTACAGGTCCTCCCTTCTGGCTCTCTGCCACTGTCCATTTTGATATAGCCCCTCCTAATCACAGTCTTAAAGACTCACAGTGTATCTTGTAAAGCTTCTGCTGGGTACTCAAGTGTATCAGGTGGTGGAGGAGTTTCAGTTCTCTCTTTTCAAGCTTTCAGTATACTGGTTCCTGGGCGTAAAGTGAGCTAGGCAATGAAGAAGATGGGCGGGTGTCAGGCGGAACCTGCCGTCCTCTATAAGGGCACAAGCAGTCTTCAACCCTAGTCCTGCATATACAGAGTAATACATGGCCCAGCTGCTTGGCAAGTTTGTCCAAGTCCCTTCTTAAAGGCATCTTTCCCCGTAGGAAACCCTCTAAAGATCAGTTTGAATGACTTAACTTGGCCCAGTAGCTCAAGCCCAGGTGTGATGTATGGGGGTATCAGTCAGGGGTACAGCCCTGGACAAGTGTCAGCTGTCTGTCATTTCAAGCCAACCTATGTCCCCCTTACCTCTCTTCCTGAAGTTCCTCTCAGACAGGGCTTCATGAAGGCCTTCTTGCAAGGTTTGGCAAGAAGTGGAAGCAGCAGGGTTAGAGTCCTGACAGAATTGGTGATGCTCTCCTGCACCCACATTCCACCAAGAGGCACAGCTGTTTCTAAACTCCTCTTCCTGACATGGAATTTCAAATAGGCCTGGTGAAATGAATGAGCTCAGCAATTCAATGAATCTGTTCAGATGGACCTGGTCTTGAACTCACAAGAACTGCTACCTCCTAAAGCCCCATTTAGTTGCTGCTTTCAACAAATCCAGACATTTTTGCACTTCAGCACATCATAATCCAGGAAATTCTAAAAAAGCTCATTTTATGCTAAAATAGTGAAAGCAGGTCATCTTTTTACTTTCAACTTTTATAAAATAAATGTGCCTTTCTACCCCATAGAAACTTTTCTAATTGTGACCCCTTTGATATCAACTCTTACAAACCCACATACAAAATGAAACAGAAAGATTCAATCCAGTTTGTTAATCTTGAGACAAATCCTGTGTCCTTTGTGTGTAGGACTCTTCCTTCTTTGCCTTATATGGTAGATCATTAAATTTGTGGAAAATGTGCCTCCTAAAATCAGTTAGGAAGGTCAGGTTAATGATGTGAAATCTCACTCTCACTCTCTAAATAGAATACCTACAATAATGGCACAGGCTTTCCAATAACACCACTCCTGTGCCTACCATTGTAGGAGGCCTGTTAGAATCTGGCTCTCATTTCATTCTCACAGCAACCCTAAAGGGATAGTAGCTGCATTTATATAGACACTATTCTAAGTACTTTCCACAAACTAAGGCTTTAACCAAACCAGCATCTCTATCGTTGGAAGGAAGCTACAGGCCCTACAATATCAATTAACCTGTCCACAGCCATGCAGCCAGGAGGCAACAGGGCCAACATCCAATGGCCTGGTTTCATGCTCCTCACTGTTTGTGTGGCTCCATCTTTTTCCTTGAAAATGGTTACTACTCTGCATTTTGCAGCTATGAAAACAGAGGCTCTGATGTTTAGTGATAGGCTCAGCATGGCAGGAGTGCTGTGAACTGATGCCAGGGTAGGCTCACTTCCAAGTCCTGGCTCCATCTCAAATGTCATGTTATCAGGGTGATCTACAGAAACATCAGGAAAATATATCTTTTTACAGTACTAAATGTGATAAATGCAAATCATTTGTGAATATTCATATCTTCACTTTTGCATATCACTTGCTGAGTTCCTTATAAATTTAAACTCATCTGTTTATGGCTAAAACTGTTGTTTTGGATAACAGTGAAAACTTGATAATGAATGGGCCACAAGATGCGTTCATGACAAAAGGAGTCCTTCATTTTCCTTCTTGTTTTACCCATGGACAGAGCTAGACCAAGGGGGTGATAAAGAGGTTGGTCTCTAACTGCCCAGGACTCATAACTTATTGTTGTCCTGTAAGTCAGTACTCTGTAGAAGTCTCACATTCTAACTCTGGAATTTTGATGGCAGCAAATAACCTTCTGATGTCTTGCCACCCTATACCTACTTGTTTCTCCCTATGATATATCAAGAAATCTAGAAATGTTGCTAAAATTCTAAAGCACTGGCAGTGAGTGCTGTTAACCAAATATATGCCAAACATTTGGGGAATGTCCCATCACTTGTGGAGTGGTTGAGCCAATGTGAGAAATAATATATTGCTGTCTTGGGTCTCTGCAAGCAACAGACAGCCAGAGAAAGGAGACCTCTTGATTCTAGACACCTCCCTCATCCTGTTAAGCCTTCTCCCATCAATTCAGGGGCAGTCTCTGCAAATAACTAGACTACAAACTCTGCTGTTTAGAGTCCCTGTCTCCTCTCTATCAGTATGCCTGTTGATCCATACCTCAGCACTAGTGCCCTGCAGCACTGCTCTTGAAAAAGTCAAAGACCTCCCACAGAAGGTGATGAACACCAGGCTTTAGTGATTATTCATGCTCTAGAGTAAAAAGAGATAAAGAAAGGAGCTAGAAACAAACATAAAATAATCTATTCTATTCATAGGAGAAAAAAATGCCTAAGTATAAGTATTAAAAAAATGTGCTTACCGATGGGGGCAGTGGTGCACGCCTGTAATCCCAGCAGCTCAAGAGCCCGAGGCAGGAGGATCACTAGTTCAAAGCCAGCCTCAGCAAAATTGAGGTGCCAAGCAACCCAGTGAGACCCTGTCTCTCAATAAAATACAAAATAGAGCTGGGGATGTGGCTCAGTGGTTGAGTGCCCCTGAGTTCAATCCTTAGTATCAAAAAAAAAATGTACTTACCTAAGATGAAATCAAATCACAAAACTATGTTGTTTACAAAAGAAGATTTGAAAATATAAAAACCTGAACCAAAATGTTGACTTGACTTCAAATAATTCATGAACATAATACTACTGTAGTGAAAAATGCAATGAAACATTCTTAAGAAACTTGATTAATATGATTCTAAAATTCACCTGAAATTCTATACAATTAAGAATAGGTAAGGAATTTTTGAAACAGAACACCAGGGAGAGAATATTTGCTTTATCCTGCCCTAAAACTTTAAGCTCCAGCAATTAAGATAACCAAGACAATGTTCAAGCAAAAGGTATTCCAGGACCAGTAACAGGTTTGGTACCAACACAAGGTTGAACAATTATCCTTGCAGAAGTATTTTTTGTGTAAGGGATTTATAAATGCATGAGATGTTAGGAATTTAGGCTATTAATTGCCATGAAGCTTCTGTATTTGTAAAGTCATTAATTTGAAAGCTTTGTGGCAAGCTTTATGCAAAGTTGTGATTCTGGCAGAGTTTTTAGTGATAGCTCTTGTTATCAGGCACATTTACATGAAATCTCCTCTGCCATAAACTCTCAACTTCATGTATTATAACTTTCATTTTTGTTAGAGGTTGACCCAAGTGACTCCATTTTTAATATGATTTGATTAATGGAGAGCGTTAACAAGGCCCACACTGTCAATCCTTACCAGTCCTGACTCCGCTCTGGAGTCAACTGAAGTCTTCTGGCCCAATTCCAGTGGCATCTCAGTGACCTTATCTTTCTTCTCTACAGAGGAGGTGCAGCAACATTGCCTTGAAGAAACCTCGGTGTGGCCGGGTCCCCTGCAGCTCAAAGATCATCTTGCAACCCAGTAGGGAATGCTTCCACTTCACACAGGCACCCTGCTCCCCAAAGATCTGTCTTGCACCAAGCAGGGAATGTTTCCCCATCCCACAGGAACTATGCACCTCAGGGGTCCGTCTTCAACCAGCTCGAGCGTGCTTCTCCATGCCACAGACACTGTGGACCCCAGGGATATGCCTGCAGCCCAGCAGGGATAACCTTTCCCTCAACAGCTACCCTCAGTGCCAGCACCCCTCAGCTAGGTACCCCCAGTCTCCCTTCAGCATGCTGCCACTGCTCTCTCCCTCTGCCCGGAAATCTATAGAATCCCTAGGTAACCCCTACCACTCTCGCCCAACTTCTAAAAGACCCAAAACCTAAGATTAAGAGGTCTTTGTTGCTGAATTGGATATATGCATTGAGTCTTGGTTTATAGTTAAAAGGTGTTGGAGTTTGCTGCTGATCAGTATAGTGTGTCACCTGTAGAAATGCATCAGTGTCTAAGATGTATTTATGTTGTACCAGCCAAGAAGAAGCACTCTGGTGTCATGTGGATGACACCAGGCATGGATGAGTCCCACTCCTTTTTTGCAAACAGAAGTACTTTTGTTTCTCATCCCCTGTACTGCATATCCCTGATTTCCATTTTTTCACTCCCTGAATTCTGAATGTGTTCCAGAAGGAGGGAAAAATTCTTCTTTCAGATAATTCACACTGTCTGCCATCACAGGGGATTTCAAAATATCCTCTGAATTTCACTGAAGGAGGTAAACCTTCACTGAATGCTCTTTAACATCAGAGAAGGAAATGTGTCTCACACAACTGAGTTTACCATGCAGCATCCTGCTACCCAGAGTGTGTAACAGTGTCAGCATGACTGCCCAGAACCCACACACACATACATGGGAGCCCTACAAGGGCCCCTGATGTCCTCAGGACTGTGGGGAGCCATGGTCAGGTAGCCAAGTTATCCCTAATCCATCTTGATAGTCAATTTAGTGGTAGCTCTGCAACCTTCCCCGCAAAGTATATATTTATATTGCTCAGTTGGGCTTTTGTAGGACATATTCAGTGAAAAAATATGCCAAGTTTCAGGTTGTAATCAGTATTGATTGATTTGGATGAATAGTGGAAACCATGTTGTGTTATGTGTATAAGAATTGTTTGCAGCATTTCAAAACATTCCTTCCAGTAATTACTATTTTGTCCTCCAACTTTCCTGTCCTACACTATTTTGAGTTACTACAGTCTGTGCCCCACATCTGAGTCCTAACAGCTGATGGGAACTGATCATCTTCCAACTTTCCAGGCCTCTCCCATCTCTGGTAGTACATCTGCCTCCCAGCTGGGTATAGGATATATCTACACACTCTAGGAAAATAAGTCAAGTCAAAGTCAAAGAAATGGGCAAGAAACTCCAAACTTTGGTGTGGACTCAGTGGTTTGGTTTGGTCCCATTTGGAGACCCATTCCCAGAGCAACCATGGAAGCTTTAGAGAATAAACAGCCTTTTCACATCTCATTTCCTGATAGTTGTTATGGGAGCTGAGCCCTAACTGGGTCAACTTTTTAAGTCATTCTGGTTTTGTTTTGCATAAAATAAAGGCCTCTCATCATGTCTATACAGAAAGACCTGCATGTTCTCACTTTACTGCTGGTCAGGTAGAAGTGTTTAGGCCAAGGTTACCTGAAGCCTGGCTGGTAGTTGGCACTCTGTCCCTGTGTATCCCCATGGGACAGAGTCCAAAGAGGAGGGTCACAGACACCCATATAGGAGTAGGGTGGAATGGACATTTCACAGCAATGCACCCACTGTCTCTTCAGCCAATTACCTTATGGACTCCAGGCTGCAGCTCCATTGTCATTTAAGGACCCAACATGAAGTGAATAGCTCTACCAGGTGGGAACCTTCTGTGATGGCCTTCCAGTTAACCAGAAGGAAAGGGCAGGTTCAACAAAGTGACATGCACATCCATGTGGTACTGACTTCAGTGAGCTCAGACAGGCTTGCCTAGCTGCATTAAAGTCTGTAATTTTGTCCAGCTGTGGCCCAGGAATGAGTTGATATGGACTGTGGGCAGCTCTCAGTCTGTGCTAGGTCCCTAGTAACTGAGGATAAAAACTTTGGGGCTTTACATTCCCTGGTAAGTTCCTTCTTACATGAAATTTTAACACACAATCAATTAGCTCCTATAGGAGCAGTGGATGTGAGCTGGGACAGAGTTTGCCAGTGATGTGGTGAGCAGTCAGATTCTTGCTCACCGCCAGGGGTCTGAGGGGACAGGTGCCATCAGAGTGTGAGAGGCTAAGTCAGGTTTAGTGGCCAGGTCTTCTGCCTATAGCCCAAGTCCCCTGTGTGTTTCTCATTAGGTTGCCCACTCTACAGCACACCCTCCCCCCAATGGTGTGCTCAGTGATGCAGCTGCTTTTGTGCAGTGCATGGATTACTATTATCAGAGTGGCCCAATCAGAACTTCCCTAGTGCCGGAGGGGCCTTTATCATTGTGATGCTCCTCCTCTACCCTTTGCCTAGGAGCTAGGGGGTATCACAACGAACCCTTGAGCATTGTGTAAACCTTGTTCTATCTTCCTTGGGTATATGCTTCTGTGGCCCCACAAGTGAGTCTTTATACCGTCACCAACATTTTGTGAGTTTGCTTGCTTTCTTCCCACTTGATGAATGAAGAAACTTTTCTTGGAACTTAATGAGAGTTCCAAATCTCACAGATTTTAAGTGGAAGAACCAGGAATCTAAGCACACATGCTGTCTGAAGAGGCATCCTAGGAATTCTATCCTTGTCTTCCAGGTGACAGGGTAGAACTCAAAGGCCTCCCATAGAGATTCACAGCCTAGAACATGTCACAGCCTCTGCCAAGTCATTACTGAAGTCTGAAGGAACTCCCAACATAGCTGGATATTGACCATGGCACTGAGCTAGGGAGAGTTTCCCTCACTACTGATGGTGGAGTGGTCTGTCCCCATGGCTGGCCAGGATCATCCTGAAGGGCAGTGCTCATCCTCTCCCTTTATTCCTCAATGCAATCTCCAAGACTGGATGTATGCTTGAGCTCCTTGAAGCCGGGAGCCTCTCTCATACACACAGAGTTGGGGGAGCAGCAGGACTCCTCTACAAGCACCATTGCACAGCCCATGCTTCCACATGCCAGTTAGAGCACATGTGCCTATACAAAGCTGTGGCCTTAAAGAAGTACCCTCAACCCCTTGTCAGTGCACTAGGACCTCTGAGTAGGCCCAGAATGTAGAGGAAGTCAGGGTAGAACGAAAACCATTTCCCATTCTAGTGTTTGCACCTGTGCTGTGCTAGGCACTTGGCATAGCTGGTAAGCAATCTATTGACCCATTCAGTTTTGTGTTCAGTTTCTCCTCTCTGTTGTCTTTTTCAAATTTTAAGTAAGCCTTGTTAGTGATACATGTTTAGGATAAGTTTGGGTATGCATAAGAAGATATTTGTTATAGATTCACATGGAGACAAAGAAGCCCCACAATCTGCCATCTGGGGAGGGTAGGGATGGTGTAAGTCCAGATGTTAAGTTCTGAAAGTGTTTGCATCCCATTGAAATTCCTCTGTTGAGATCCCTATGCCCAGAGTAATGGTATTAGTGTGTGGAACTCTAGAGAGGGTATTAGGCCATGAGGGTGATGCCTCATCAATGGGATTCGTACCTGATAAAAGAGGCCCTGAGTTGGCCCCTTCCACCATGTGATGACAGAGCCAAAAAACCCCATCATGAATCAGACTTTCACCAGACTCCTAATCTGATTTGTTCTTGGACATACAAATCTCCAGAATTGTGAGAAATAAATTCCTGCTATTTATTGGCCACTTGGTTTATGGTGGTTTGCTGTAGCCAGATGAAGTAGCACCCTGTGAGAAGCAAGAAGCCTGAAGTCACCTCTGTCAAGTTTGTGTCAGAACTGAATCTCCTGAGTGATTACAGTCTCTCTGAATGAGGGGGTAGAATGGGCACAGAGGCAGGAAGAGAGGTCAAATGTCAGGGGTTAGACAGATCATCTGCATATCAGCAGATGCCAGAGGACTGGTAGGGTGGTAACCAGGCCCAAGTGCCCAGCTTCACCATAGTTGCAAGGACTGGGGACCTAGGCAGGCTGCATACTGGGTGACTTGGGCAACCATGAGAACTGCTAACCAGGGGCCTTCTTGCCATAGGACTTTAGCACAACCCTGAAGAAAGAGAAGCCCCATCAAGAGCAAATGAAATTTATTCCAAAATATAAGTAAGTCCATTTCTAAATTATATATCTTTTAAATGAACCACAAGGCTTGCAGAAATTTCACAGACCATTTCAGAATGTGATCCCAGCTTGTAGACATATGCTCACATATTATGTCAGCTGGGGAATTTCCAGGAACCATTGAAGAAATCCCATATAAGGCCTGTATAAGCTATGCAGAAGCATGGCCCAAAAGGAGACAGAAGGACAGGTCTGTAGTGGCTACAAACTCCCGGCCTATCTTCATGAGGGCACTCAGGCTTCAGGGAGTCTACACCCTGGAAATCTCAAAGGAACAACACTTGGCCTTCCCTTTTAGATCTTCCTGGTCTCTGGGCCATGTAGCCTCTGGTCTAGGCCAGTTTACCCCCTCTGCATCAGGTTCCTACTCCAACCATCTCTTCCTCTTTATGCACATGGCCATCAATAGTCCTCCAGTCCCTGGTTGTCTATCTTCTACCTAGACAATTTCAGAGTTTAATTAGATGCTCCCCAGGACCACATTTCTGGATTAAAGATTTTCACTGGACCAGCTTGAGTCAAGGTGTCTATCCTAGTCAGCTTTGCATTAGTTCAATAAAATACCTTGAGCATATAACTGATAAAGAAAAAGACTATCTCATGGTTCTAGAGGTTGTAGTCCAAGATCAGGTGGCCCCATTCTTTGGCCCCTAGTGAAGGCAGTGTATCATGGCAGGAGCATGGTGCTCAGAAAACTGCTTGTAGCATGAGCCAAGAAAACAGAGAAAGAGGAAAGGCTGGGGTCTTACAATCCCTTTCAAGGATATGCCCTCAATGGCTGAAGGACCTCTCACTAGGTCTACAGTATCTCCCAACAGCACCGCTCTGGGGAACAAACACATGGACCCCTGAAGACACAATTCAAGCAATAGCAGTGCTCATACCCTGTCCAACTATCATAATTGTGTCACACATAGCTGCTGCTGGGTCAAGCACCAGGCTGGGGGAGGGGCAGTATTGAGGATGTGAAAATTGGTTGAACAGATGCCTACAATGTTCTCTTCAACATGTTGAGGAGTTCACCCATCTGTTTTTCCTCTCCCCATGCATGGCCCCTGTCACTCCATGTCCTTCACTCCTGCTTCTTTCTTCCACTTACCTCTCCTTATGATGTCCCAAAGAAAGCTAAGCCATGTGAGCAAGCATGAGCTCCTTGGTATCTACTCTCAACTGCCTAACACCTGACTTTTTTGTCAGAGGGCCACACCTGCCTGATGACGCCTGCCTACAAATGGGACTTTTAGCCTCTAAGAGAATAGGGCTGGGCATGGGCAGTGAGGTGATGAGTGAGTTCCTTCCCTTAAGTGCAAGGAGAGTTGTCAGGGCTATAAATGGAAAAGCTTTTGTATTAGTTTACTAGTGTTGCCAAAATAAAAGATCACAGACTGGCTGAATTAAAAATCAGAAATTTATTTTCTCACAATTTTGCAGGCTAGCAGTCAAAGATCAAGGTTTATTAGTTTTCCATTACTATAACAAAACATCTAATATCATTAACTTAAAAAGAGGAAAGGTTTTCTTCATAGTTTTATAGGTTTCAGTCCATGGTAATTGGTCTTTTGCTTTTGGGTGTTCAGTGCAGCAGAACATCATGACAGAGAGTGTATATTGAAGCAAAATGCTCATTTCATTGTGCCTAAGAAAAAGAGAAAGAGGAGATTCTGGGATCTTTATAACTCTTCAAGGGCACACTTTCAATGACCTAAGACCTCCTCTAAACCCCAGCTCTGAAATGTTTCTAGTACTTCCTAATAGCACCAAGCCAGAAGTAAGCCCTGAACACCACTGAGACTTTTAGGGGAATATTTGAAAAAAAATATAGCATACCATGTGGAGGTGAGGACAGGATCAGATCCTTCTGAGTTTCAAAGAAGCTTGACTTACAGGTGGCTGCCTCCTCACTCTGTCTGCCCATGGTCTTCCCTCTGTATGTTTTTTTTTTTAATCTCTTTTTATAAGGACTCCAGTCATATGATTGATTCTACTCTAATGACCCCATTTACTATAGTCACCTCTTAAAGAGTCATCTCCAAATACAGTACTATTTTAAGATACAAGTCTTAGGATTCCATATATGAATTTGAGGAGGATAGAGTTCAGTGCACACTTGCTTTTATCAGTGAAGCCATTGGGCACTCCTCTTCAGATAGCGGATTCTAAGAATGAAAGGGACTTCATGGAAATACCCTGACATGTTTTGGAGGCAAAAAGGCCACAGGCCTGGATGGACTCCATTGTTTAGGATGGGTTGGGTGCCCATAGGCAAGTTCCCTCAGAGCTGCAATGAAGAGGGAATGAGTTTATGTACACACTCCCATCCCTGGCACAACATGGGATTCCTGAGTTAAAGCTCCTGCATGATGAGCTCATGCATTTGTTGCCATCCTAGCTCAGTACCCAGGGCCTCAGGCCAGCCAGGCTACAAGATCATGAATGAGGGGAATTTGGAGATATAATCTCCTTTAATTTATGAGGAATCAAGGCAGAATGTGTCAGTGTCTTTGTCATTCTGGGGGTGGTAGCCACAGATTCATGATTCCTGTGGAGATTCTGGGGCTCTAAGGACATCCAGGCCAGAAAGCTAGCAGTCCAACTCAAGAGCTCAAAGGTAACCTGGGAGTCTGAAACTCAAGAATGTAATTCCATGTAACCCCAAGTCCTATTTCCCTGTTCCCCATGGGTGAGTAGAGGAATCCCAGGGAGGAAACTCAGGCTCAGAGAATAAATGACCCTGGAAATGACCCTTGTGGGCAATAGGGAGGTCATGGAGAGGTAGGAGGCAAGAGCTCAGGCTTTCAGAGATGAAAAGGGACTAAGTCTGCAGGAGCTGCATTCTAGTGCCCAGCGAGCAACAGACACAGAGGGCTGAGGAGCATCTCCTACACCCCACCCTCTTCATCTATGCCCCAAATTATTCCTGCCTTTGTGACCTAAGGCATTAAGTGCTCAAGAGTCTGCTTGAGAACTGAGTTGAAGATTGGGTGAGGCCAACGCGATGCTAGATTTTTCCAGAAGGTGGCGCACAGGGCTTTCATTGGTTTACTAGGCCAACATTCAAAATTCATTTTTAAAGCATCAATGTTTGCAAAATTGTGAACCAAATACTATGGAGACTTCTGTCTTGTCATTTAGCTGGCTTTATACCCCTCATCTGTCCCTTTCTGCTATATTGCCAACTGTTAGAACTACTCTCCCCTTTCTGGAGCCTGGGGTATTTCTTCAAAACGAGTGCAATCAGGAGATGTCTAGTAGAGGCACTGTACACTCCGAGCCCTTAGCACATTTCTAGCACCCATGGCTTCCTCTGAACATGCAGCCTCCTCTTCTGAACAAAAGACCCATGGCTGGGCCAGCCAGACCTGGGCAATCAGGCCACCTGCAGCACAACCTGGAACTTGCAAGAGTCTGGGCCCCACACAGTCAAACACCATGGAAGAGTTCTACTTCCCACTTGTGCCGCCCCTTCCCCTTCTTCCCAACATCATCTATCTCTTTCTTATTTACTGCAGACTTGGCAACCTGGATGACATGCAGTGCAGCCCAAGGCCAGTTATTATCAAGGGAACCACAATATCCATGTAATATCCCATCCAACAGTTGCCCAGACCTCTTCCTTTAATTACTTCCCTCCTCCTAGATTGATCTGAGAATTCCCAGATTCAACCATTTGTGTGCCAAACACACAGACATCTGACTCTCTCACCACCCCTTAGGATGCTTCGAATATACAGACATTACTCCCACCCAACTAGTTGCTTACCCTCATTTTAACCTTCAACCCATCCACATCTCCATTTTCTATCCAGTGCCATCTCAAGAGCCAAGCACATGAACCACTGTCATGTCCTTTGCTCAAAAAGAATTCTGTGCTTCCCTCTGCACCGCCAGCAGTGCACACTCAGTTCAGCATCTGGAATGCAGCACAGCACAGCACTCTACGGAATGTGAGTGACATGTGTAGTGGGATCTGGGAACCCACTGGAGCTCATCCAGCCTGGGTCCTCACCATCACCTGGTACTGGTCCAGCTTCTGCCATCCTCATTGTCTTTTGTGAGCTAAGTGTGGGAGCTCAGAATACAATGAATTCTTCCTTGAGGACCCAAAACAGAGTGTTTAGAAAGTCTCCCAATCTCTATGTAGTTCCAGGGTTAATTCTCACTCAGCAGGACACAGAGAAGGATCTACAAGACTTTAGTGCCTCCTGGTCTTACTCAGTGACATCTCTTGGCCATAGTCATCTAGATAACCCAGAAGAAGACGATCATTCTAGATGGGAAAGAGACAGACATTCATTCACCCCTGTCAGGTGCCCCAGTGCCCATGCAGAAGAAAGAAAAGGCCAATCAGGAAAGGAAAAACAGGCACAAGGCAGAATGTGGCACTAGCATGTGAGCAAGAGTTTCCAGGGTGGATGTGCAGATGATACACCATGCCAGAGGCTGGTGGTATAGGGTAACTTGATAGATGATACCAGTAGTTGAACCCAGGGGTCTCTACAGGAGTGGAGGATGGGAGTCTCCTAGTCTCTGAGCTTGGAGGTTGGAAAATATGCCCAAGTTATCCAACAAAGCTACCAGAGTCTGATCCACAGATGTGGAGGGGGAAAAGGGCTGGCCCATAAAGGTGCCCAGGGGCACAAATGATGTTGGCAGAAGAGAGACTGGAAATCCATCCATAATGATGGATACTGGGCCTCCCAGAGCCAGGTAAGGAAGAAGAAGATGGAGTTCCTGACCATAGGTGCTGATCATGTGGGTCCTGAGAAGAGGATGTGAGTACTGGTGAGGAGACCACACAAGTCTAATGCTATCCTACAGCTCCACTATGTCAGTGGTCCCTGTGGACCTCAGAAGGCAGGACCATATGGCATTCTTCCTGCATCCTGACCTGGAGCCTGTCCAAGTCTCAGGGGCTGGCATTTCTCTCTTGGTTTAGTGCAGGACCCTCCACACTCTTGCTCCATCAAGGGGACCCATCTCAATCACCAGTGCAACTAGACTTTGGTCTAGATCCACCCCAGAGTAATTGGCCCCAAACACCCACAATCATGGCCGTTATGGACATGCAGGCAGAGTGGCTGAGTTCCTGAGAATGCCAGGCAGGATGCCTAGGTCCCAGCCCCCTGAGATCCCAAGCTGGCAGGGGAGTCTGGACACTCAAAGACCTGGAATGAGTCTTCTATCAATCCACAGGGCCAGAGGTAGCTGCAGTCTTCCTCTTTTGATGATATCTCACAGTGCTGTACACATTACAACTCTCCAGTTTTCCTAGCAGCTCTGGAGGGGCATGGTTGTCTCCTGCCCCTTCGCTTGCTGACCCAGCTGTGTTTCTACCTTGCCACCAGAAGAAACAGCCTGAGGAATTCACGTGTGTGGAGCAAAGAGCACTGGACCTGGGGTCACGAACCTGGGCATTTTGCATTTAAGGCCAATTCTTAACTGTTACATGGAAGAATTCACTGAATTTGAAAAATTCCACATTGGGCTGGGTTTCATTCAGGGCTTGGAGCTGTGGAGATTCTAAGAGCTGTATAAGAGCATTTCTGGGTTTGTATAAGAGCTGTATAAGAGCATTTCTGATTTGTCCACCAGGCAGGGTGTTTATGCTGAAGGGTAAGTAGGTTTTAGGTAAGTTAAAAGGTGTTGTAGGCAGAGAAGTACTGGGGGAACATTCTAGATAGAATTCCCAGAGTAGGCAAACCCCAGAGAGACAAACCTCTTGCCAGAGAGATGTCTTCTTCTTTTGGCAGCCAGTGTTCTGGGTGTTCCAACAGAGAGCAGGAGCCCACAAGTCCAAGAGGCCTGTTCTCACAGATGCATCATTTGGACAAATTATCTAGAGGTTCTGCTTTACTCTAGCATCTAGAAGGTGTTTCTATTTCTACTTCTCAGGACTAAGTAAAAGATTCAGGGGACATTAATCAGAGTTGTTAAAGAGTTATCTAGACAAAGCAACACCACAATGATGGAAACTGCTGTGTCCTTTTGTCCTTTGCTGATCTGGATAAGTTGAAACTGTCTAACTTATCCAGGGACTTACAGTGTTGTCTGTGTGTGTGTGCGTGCGTGCATGTGTGCGTGCGTGTGTGTGTGTGTTTTAATATGATCTAGGTTTAGCAAAACCTAGAGAAAGCTACAGCTGTGTTTACCAAGGGGACTTTCAAAGACTGGCTCAGAATTTCCAGTCCACAATGAGTAGCATGATTCTCCAGGACAAGCCTGTGCAGTACTTGGATGAGGCCTGGGAGCCACAGAAGGTCCCAGAGCTAAGCAGAGTACATTAGGGAGAGGAGGAGAGCAGGGGTGGTGCTGGGTGGAGCCTACTTATACCACCACACCCATCATCAGAGCTGCCTGATGGGTATAGTGTAGCAGGAGTCAGAAGTGTCCAGTCTGAGTGCAGGCTGAGCAGTATCTCTTCTCTCCCTGGGAAAGGTGAACAAGATGGCCTGGTGGAAAGCTTGGGTAAGTGAGGTTGAGCAGGGCAAGCGGGTTCCTGCATGGTGTTGGGTGTTGCCCACTTGGGGGGCTCGAGACAACATAAAGGCAAAACCTCTGATACTGAGGTCAGCTAATGTAGAAGCACTCTCCAGTACCTTCAACCCCCCCCTTCCATCCTTCCCCATTCTATGCTAATAGACTGTGCTCTTGCCAGAGAGCACCCCTTTGTTTGTGACCTTTGGACCTGATTGGTCCAAGAGTGTATTTAAACTTCTGTACTTTCTGGAATAAACGGTGTTTTCTGCATCTCGCTCCGTTGTTTCTGTGTCTCACTGGGACAGAGCACATTTTTTACCTATACCCCAGGGTCTGGGAAGAGTGGCCCCACGGATCGTCACTGTCCAGACAGACCCCATATCGTCTTCCTCCCTGGAGACCCCTTTCCTCATCTCTCTGGACCCCAACTTGTTGAGCAGGCCCACGTGGCACCCCCTTTAAGGCAATAAGCTAAGACTACACATGGCCACTTGCTTCATCAAGTCCTGGGGAGGAAGCTGTAGAGAAATTGCCCAGCTCTAGAGGAGACATCAAAGAGATGGGACCAGAGTTGGGGAGATGGACAGATAAAGATACTTTGAAATGCAATAGGAAAGTAGGGGTGGGAAGAGTTCAGAGAAAGAACCCCTGCTGGGGTGGGGGTTCCATGTTGAGGTTCCTGTGTGAACATGTACAGGGTATACACTTGAGCCTTCCCTGGAGAGAATTTAGCAGACTGTTCTTGGGGATGGAAGAGTGTATAAAAGGTATGGAAGTGTGCAAAGCTTGGCTTTTGAGGGACATAGCTCTGAATGACTCAAGGGTCCTGGGTGGGTTGGAAATGAACTTGGACTCCATTGCCTACCATGAGAGACTCATTAGGATCTTCTCTGCTGGCTTCTAAAGGCTCCATTTTGTGGATATAGCCCCTGTTTTGGCAATGTGGTCTTTGCCTTCAGGCTGGGACTTCCTCTGTCCCTTTCTTAGAAAAACATTTCTGTGTGACAATTTCAGTGACCAGCTTTGTGACAGGGTAAGGTTAGTGTAGCAGCCCTTTTGTGCTCTTCACAAGCACCATACAGATGTAGTTAGAGGCCTTGAGTCACCTTGTAGAAAGGTGCCTGTGTGAATACACCCCCTCTTGGGCTGACTTCAGCAGGAGCCTGACCATCAGCCCAGCTCTGGGGCTCTGGGGTTCTGTCCTTTAATTCAATTTTCTTCTTTGCAGGCTTGTTCTGGGTGTCCAAATGCTAAGAACTGTATGTAGCAGGAAAGAAGATTCAAGGAACCTATGAGATGAAATTCATCACCATCTTGTGCATGTGCAGTGCCACTCACCTGATGAGAGGTATAGGAGCAGAGGAAGGTAAGGCCAGGGCACAGAAGCTGCCTTGACTTCAGGGCCTCTCCTCTGATTCATGTCCATGTACAGCCTTGTCAAGCTGTGGGGTTGGAGAGAGAGCCACAAAGCCTTGGACTCCCTGTCAACCAAGAGGGAGGGGAGGGTGGAAGTTTGGATACGTAGTCTATAATCTGTGAGTCTCTAAGTGGAGCCCTCTCTCTCTAGCCTTCAAAGAGTATAAGCAAATTGCCAACAAAAGCATTGAGGACAGCATCAAGAGAGAGACCATGGCTCACTGGAGGAAGCCATGCTCATCATGGGTAAGAACTGGGGCATAGTGCTCATGCACATAGGTCCACAGGCTCAGCTGTAGGACAGCACCAAAGATCAAAGGACAAATGGCCCAGGGAGGCAACAGGAAGCAACAGGATCCCATGTTCACCTTCACAGGTCCTCCCCACAATCCCCATGCTTTCAGCCTGTGTCCTGGGATTGTTTCACCCCTATAATCTCAGTGCATCCTGCCAAGGAATATTCTTGGTGCTATATACATGGTCCCCAGTGCCATACAAGAGTGTATATATGGCTGGGGGCAGTGGCGCAAGCCTGTAATCCCAGTACTTAGGGAGGCTGAGACAGGAGAATCACTAGTTCAAAGCCAGCCTCAGCAACAGCGAGGTGCTAAGCAAATCAGTGAGACCCTGTCTCTACATAAAACACAAAATAGGGCTGGGGATGTGGCTCAGTGGTCAAGTACCCCTGAGTTCAATCTCCAGTACCAAAAAAAAAAAAAAAAAGGCGTGTATATATGTGTATAAGCATATGTTAAAGAAAGAGCATGAGTGTGATTATGTGGGTGTAAATGTAAATGTATGAGAACATGCATAAGTTGTGAGTGAGAATGTGTACATGAGTGTGTGCACGTGTGAGAATGTGTTTGAAAAATAGCATATGAATGTGTGTGAGCATATATGAGAATGTGAGTGTATTCATGAGTGTGTGCAGGTGTGTGACAGTGAGTTTTAGAGATTGTGTGTGCGCATGTGTGCATGCACATGCACAGTGAGCACTCTATTTCTAGTTTTAAGGGCTTGAATAAAGCCATCTATCTGGAACTGGGTCAAGGGCCCAGTCCCTGTCTTAGTTGAAAATTGTAGAAATTATGGTGTGAAATTTGAGTGCCAGCAAAGGGTTGATATTCCAACACCAGGAGCATGGAGCACCCTCACCACAATAAGAAGTTAGATCCAATTCACAGGACCCATTCCAGAGCACAGCTTGAGATCCAGAGCTGAGGTCACAATAGAAATTCACTACAGAGTAGAGACCTGCAGCTGAGGCAGATGGACCTCTCCTCTATACTTCACACAATGGAGCTGAGGTCAGGGCTCCTGGGCTGGAGCACTCATCTCCACCAAGGCTACCTCTGTGTGGAGCCCAGCAGCCAAGGTGCTTCTTCCTCATCCCTGTCTCTGGTGAAAGCTGTTTTCTGAGACTCCCCAGCCAGCTTTGAGCCTGGTGATAAAATCCAGTCTATGTTGGAGCATCTAGGCACACCCTCTGGCTGGAAGCAGTGGAGGTGTGCAGGGCCCCACTGTGCTGGGCACTTCCTGCTCATTTCTCCTCAAAGCCTCACTCACTCTTCATGTCACAGATGAGTCAGGAATGTCAAGCAATGAAGTCACACTGCACCATTGATGCAGAGTTTAAACACATGCCTCCATCCCTCAAAGCCCACACTTCTTCTGCAGCCCTGGCTAAAAATGTTACCTCCTCATATAGATATCAACTCTCTACAGGGACATCCATGACAGATGTATCATGAAAGAGGAAGCATGGGGCCTGATCTCTCAACCAGGTGTCCCTGGTGAATTGGTCTTCCTGGGCTGAGCCCCACTTGTCACATGGGAATTAAAAATGCAAGGTTACTGATAGGGCTTTCTGAGTCTGTGGCCACCATGCTATGATGCCTCTGTGGAACTGAATGGCTGGATTCTTGATGATGCTATGTTTGGTTGAGAGCCCAGGAACTCTTCAGGTCTAAGCTGAACACAACTCTTACCCTGACCCAATGGCTGCTGAGCCTGGATACCCAGAGAAACCAAGGGTAGTATTGCTAAGTATTTGTTTGATTTTCTGAATAGTAAACATTTGTACAATCAAAACGTGTTTGTGTGTTTTTAACAATGACCAGAGTAAGACCAGTTTCATTGGTTAGAAATAGATCTTTGGGGAGCAATCAAACCTCACCACCTCTGTGGGCATTTCCCTGAAGGAACACTGAAAGTGAGCTGTGTCCACTATTGCTCTGAGAACAAAATCTGTGAATGAGGATACTTTCTAGTTACCTTCTGATTTATAGCCAATATCTCATGGTGGGAATGGGCTTTGAAAGTTACCTGATCCTATTCCTGCCTGCAGCTTGGCTGCTCTCTCTGTTGTCCTTGGTGTCCTAGGGCTATGCTCAATATGTATAGAATGTAGTTAACATCTCCAAAATGGAGACTAACTGCCTCCTTGGAAGGTCCAATCTTTTTCCAACTGGTGTGATCTGTAAAGTTCTTCTTTACCTGAGCCCAAACTTGCTCTGTCATGCCCACTGCTCTCAACTCTGTCATCCATAGGTGCAAATTTTATTCTTTCCTATTAACATTTTGATATCTGAAGACAGCCCAAATATCCCAGTAAAACTGACCAAACTAAGCATGCCCATTATCTCCAACTGTTTGTTGGAATTTCATTTGAGGCCATGACCTCTGAACATGCTCCAGTTTGCAAACTTCACAGGGTATCTGCAAAGGGTCACAGCATGCCAGGGATACAAGAGCGGTGTGTGGGCTCTAAGGTCACACAGAGTGGGAGGTGGATTCTGGATTCATAACTCTGACATACTCACTTTCTCTAAGACTCAGTGTCCTTGTATTTCAATGCAGGGTGGGATCCAGTTTATAATTGCTGCCCTAAATCATCACTTAATGGTGGTGCTCACAGATTCTGTAGATCAAGAATTCAGTCATGACACACTGCAGATGGCTTATCTCTGAATTAAAATATGAACACTTTGTTGAGAAAATCTAAAAGTCAGAGTGATTATAGAGCAGGAGGTCTCAATCACATGGAAAATTCTTCCCATATTTGGTGACTGGGTGAGATGACTGGGCTCAACTTGGCCCCATTGAGTTCTGACATGCAACCTTTCCAGCATGGTGACCTTGGGGTGGAAGGGTGCCTCATGTGGCAGCTCAGGATACCATGTTCATCAAGTGGATGAAGAGCAGGCAGCATTTCCCTCTGTGATGTAGACTCAGGAGTCACACTGCATCATTATCCCTATACCTTATCAGTCAAAAATATCACTAGCCATTCAGTTTTAAGAGAAGGGCAGACCTCCATCAGTCAATGAGAGGAGGGTCAAGGAATTCAGAGAACACATTTTAATTTACCACAGGTAATACTCAAAATATTTAATAACTTTGGCAGCACAGCCCACTCACCTGGATGGCTGATGCCTGTAGGGCTGGAGCAGAACTCCAGAGGCCCCCTCATGGCCAGCCCTTGAGCTTTGATGCTGGGTGGAGGGCTCTTTGTGGGACACCAGGAAGGCTTGGGGGGTGAGGGGCAGCAGCTATGTACCAATATGTCTTAGTCCACTCAAGTTGTCATCATAACATACCTTCGATAATTGGGTGGCTTATGCAACAGAATTTTTCCCTCATAGTTCTGGATATGAGGAATTCTAAGGTCAGGTGGAAGCCTATTAGGTTTCTGGTGAGTGCTCTCTTCCTAGCTTTCAGAAGTCTTCCTTCTGGGTGTGCCTTCACATGGCTGTGCTCTAGGTTCACACCTAATAGAAATAACTCTCTCTCTCTCTTCCTCTTCTTATATGGTCCCTAATCCTATCAAGAAGGCCCTGCCCCTTTATGAGGTTAGATGACCTCATCTAACTCTATTTACCTCCCCAAAGGCCCCATCTTCAAATACTGTCACACTAGGAACAGGGCTTCAACAGCATACATTTAGTCCATAGCACAGTGGTGCTGAGATCCCAGCAGTTTCACACCAACCTTTATCAGCTGTGCCAGGGTGTGACACCTGGACACTGATCCTGTGTGATGATTCCTTTTTTTCCCTTTTTAGTTTAAGTCTTGCACTGGACTTCCTTTCAGTGTTGACTCACTGTCTGACCCATAGCTCTCTTCTGCCAAAGTACTTTAGGAAGGACTTGGAGGATCCCTCTGCCCTGAAATCTTGTACCAACTGAGTTTAAGGGCTTAGAATTCTTTTGCAGACCACTTGAGAAAGGCTTCATGTGGCCAAATAGGAGCCTTGGGTAAAGCTGAGACCAGCCAGGATATGACAGCCTATCCAAGTGTATGCCCAGCCTCTAGTCTGCATTCTCTCCCTGGAGTCAGAGCTAGAGAGGCACCACTATGGTGGGTAGGGGTGGGTAGAATGTCCATGAGCCTGCTCCAGCTAAGTGCTATCTATTAGGTGACTCTCATGGTGGCTCAGGAAGCAAGAGGATATGGTCAGGACAAAAGGTATATTTTTATACTCCCATGTTTTCAAAGATAATTTGGGTTCTGCTTACTGTGATTTCAGCAAAGGAGAAGAATGAGGGAATCATGACAAAGATTCTTTGATTGGCCAAAATTTAGGCAGGTTCCTAAAACTTTTCCAGGCCCATAAGTGTATTTCCTTGTAAGTCCAGTTTGAGCAAGTACCCTTTGAAGCCAATGCACTAAGAACCTCCATGATTGCCTTCCTCATCCCCACCCCTGACAATCCCACTGCAGTGGATGTCTGATCACCTTGGCCTGTCTTCATCAAGAATCCTGTTTCATGGCTTCAGATAGAACCTCCTATACCCTGAATTTTCCTCTTGGCAGTTTTCTATCCACTGACCCTCTCATCCTGCTCTTTGGTTCTGAGTTCCTCTGTCCTTGCTGTATCCAGAATTGAGCTCTGATCTACATGAAATCTCTCTTATCTTGATGCAACCTTCCTGAATGAAATCCATTTTTACCACTTTAATTATTGCCTAGTTCTTACTTTCCTTTGGCAGCAGATATTCCCTACTTGTGGCTTTGCCATGACTCAATAATGACAACAGTGTGTTGTTGTGTTATTGCTTTTAACCCTCTGTTAGAGATTGTATACTTGAACTCTCTCCATTATCAGATCAAGCCTTTTATTTTCCAAGAGCTGGATCCTTTTACTTTCATTGTAGCACTAGCTAGTAGACAAGGATGAAACACGATCCAGAGAGTGGAGTCTGAATTTCTCCTATAGCATGATCTGAGACAAGGATTTCATCCTGCATGGGATTCTGTCAGCTTATGATAGCTTTTCAGAAATTTGTTTTCTCTTTTAACTGTCCAGAGTGGCTGCTCTTGTTAGAAACTAAGAATTCTCTTTACTACAGAGTTCCTGCTATAATGGCATCTTATCTGGTTATATGTCTCCCTCAGAAAAACTAGTTCCATAAAGGCAAGAATATTTTTTATTCAGTTTTGAACATTTTGCCTAACATAGCAGGTACACAGTGAATATTTTTCAATGAACAGGAACTTAGAGTACAGAATTTGAGGAGAAAAGAGTATCTACAAGGCAATGAGTTGGGACATACTTTTTTGGTTACTAACTCTGAGAAGTCTCCATAGGCTCCTTGCATTTCTTCTTGGAGGGCATCTCCAGCCAATCCTAGTGAAAAGAGTTCTGGAAAGGATCCAAGTGGAGAGGGGAGCTGCCCTCAAGTCTGTTGGCATCAACTCGCCCCCAGCTCTGATTCTGCCATGTGCCACCCCGGCACCATCAGTTTAGTGGGACATGAAGGCAGTGCACCTAGCACTATTTTCATGCTCTTGGGAAGAAAGGGCTGTAATACTTAGTTTGACTTATTACTATGTATCCGTGAGCTACAGAAGTGTTGCCTTTCTTGGGGTTGAATACTTAGACAAATAAGGATTCTTTAGGAAGGGATAAAGCAGGGGAACTGTATTTGTGGTTAGCATTATATATTATCACCACGACGGAGCATTCTCCTTGACCCTAGATTGAGGTTGGCCAGATCATTCTTCATAGGGAAGGTGAAGCTTGAGCAATTTTGAAAAATAATTCTGCCTGTCAGGTTGACAGAACAGGAAAGAACATTCCTGGCAGAGGGAAGAATGTAAACAACAGAAGGAATCTGCTCTGTACCAGACACAGTAAAGGAACGGCATGCTTATGCCCACACAGGTGGGAGAGTCCAAAGATTAAAAACATCAGAGGCCAAGTAATGAAGGCTTATGCTGTCAGGCTGAGGAGTTCAAAGGATTCCCAGGGTCAGTGGGAAAGCTTTGCAGGGGGTATGCAGGGAAGGGTATATTGGCTGGGTTTCAGTATGGTTTCTGCCATCAGTATGGATGGTGAAAAAGTGTAGCTGAGTTTGGAAGGAGGAGGTCCAACATCCAAGCTGCTTGCAACACTTTGGCATAGCATGCAACCAATTCCCTTCAGCCTGATAGCTCAGCATTTTGTGGTGCTAGGTTAACTGTCTGGGAGGAGTCTGTCTTACACACTCTTTGTCCTGGTCCTGGGAAGTCTTTCTAAATATTTGAATGTACTCAGGGCCATCTCTGTCCTCTCAGTGAGAAGATACAGATTTCCGTAGCTCCTACTTACTCTGAGACCATTGATACCTCAAATTTCTTTTTGTTGTTGTTGTTGTTGTTAAATGTTTTTAGTTGTTGATGGACCTTTATTTATATTCAGGGCTGAGTACAGAACCCAGTGCCCCACACATGAGAAGCAAGTATTCTACCACTGAGCCACAATCCCAGCCCCTGAATTTTCTCTTGTAAGCTTGAGGCCTGAGCCTGAGGTTTCAGGCACTGCCATAGCCCCATGCAGGTGTCCAAGGTCCCTCATCATATTGGGCCCACATGAGCCCTGTCTGGTGCTCCAATGACCCATGACTACATTTGTTCCCCTGCCAGGCGTTTCTTAGCTCTGGGCCTGGTCCTAAGGATATCCTCTGATGAAATTCTAGGGCTTCCAGCTTGGTGATTAGGGATGTCCCTACATCAGTGATATGCTGTGAACTGGATTCCTCTCATAGACCAAAATCCCCATGTAGCCTGTTGCTGTCTTGACTGGCCACACTTGGTTTACTCTGCCTATGCCTGTCAGCTCCTTCCAAGTGGGCACATCTTTCTCTCCAAGAAAAAGTACCTCTAATCCTCCCTGAGTGCCTTGCTGCTGGCATGAGTAGCTGGGCCATGGATGAGCCATGACTTCTACCACAATACTCTGTCTCTGCTAATCTACATGTTGTCATAGATAAGGTTACCATCCCAACACTTTCCCATCCTAAGTCATAAACTGGTCCTAACTGAAAGAGAAGTCAGTCATTTCAGCTCTGCCCCTGGCCTGGTGAGATGTAGGCCATCACAACCTGGGAACTGCTGACCCATGCTAGCAACCAGAGGCTGTCACATTCCCACATTTCCCTCTGCCAATTGGATCAAGGACTTACTGTCTGTTTTCTGCCCTACCTGCTCTTCTAAGCCCTTTTGTTTCCTTGATGGCTTTATTCCTAGGTCTGTGTTCTGAGGGAATACACCAGATGGATAGAGGGTTCCTTGCCGATGTGGAGTGAAGTCATCTTCATCCCTACCTCCCCACGTGTCTACCCTGGACAGGCAGTCAGGGCTCAAGTCAGCATCCTTGCTTCCCAGCAGTGCCAAGCTGCCTGGAAACCTCTCTCACATTGCCCTCTAGTGGTTGATGTTGACCAGGAGAAAGGCAAAATGGCCTGGGAGCTGACACTGGCTGAGCTGGCCAGGGAAGGCTCAGGGGCTATTGAGAGAGAACCCTGGCCCACTCAGCACTGGGTGGAGGGATTTATGTGTTTTCTTGTACCCCAGCATTATAGATAGTGGGTTAGTCTTACAGATGAGCAACTTCTCCAATTATGTTTTAAAATCTCTTTCCTCATGGGTCACTGCTGCCCCTCTGCCCCTGGAGGAATTGACCTGTCCACATCAACTGACTGGAAAAATCCAAGACATTTCTGTAATAATACAGAATGTCTTCACTTGGACTAAGGAAAGATTTCAGACGACACAGAAAGTAACTAAGTAAAATAAAGAAAAAACTGACAAAGTGGGCCTCATCCAAATCTAAAACTTTGTCATTAAAAAGTTAATAGATAAATCAAAATTAGAAGAAAATACTCAAAAAACTTATTTCACAGATATTTGAGAATTCTTACAATTCAATAATAAAATTCCAATTTAAAATATTGACAAAAAAACTTGAACAAAAAATTCACAAAGTAATATCTTCAATCGACAAACACATACAGAAAAAATGTGTGTGCATTTAGAAACATCAAATAGGCACATCTCATATATGACTGGTGAGAAAGTAAAGTGATGTAAACACTTGAAAATAATTTGATCACTTCTCATCAATTTAAATATATATTCTTCCATATAACCTAGAGATTCCATTCTTAGGATTTTATCCAAAAATGTGAAAATTCAAATCCAACCAAAAAGTTAAAATAACAATATTAATAGAATATTTCCTTTAAAAAGACAAACAAATAATGCAAATAAAATTAAAAGGAGAATTGATGGACAATTGGGGCATATCCATATGATTTAATGTTAACAGGCAATAAAAAGGAAATAAACATTGATACACACGAAGCACAGAAGAATCTCTGAATCATCTTCCTGAGGAAAAGAAGCCAAACATAAAGGAATATATAATATATGATTCCATTTACATGGAAACCAATCTATGTTGAAAGAAATCAAACTAGCAATTGCCTTGGGTCTTAAGGGTGGATTGACATAGCAGAGATTATCTGGAAAAAGCACAAAGAAAACTTCTGGGGTGTCAGAATATTCTGTCTTAAGGGTGGTTACAGGAGTGCATGCATTTACCAATATGTTGAATGTAACAAGGTTTGTAAATTTTGTTTTATGTAAATTATTCACCAGTAAAAATAGTACAAACAAAGCTACTATGAACATGTGTGTGTGTGTGTGTGTGTGTGTGTGTGTGTATTTTTGTATGGACTTAAAGTTTAGTTTATATGACAAATGCCCAGGACTGTGGTTGCCAGGTAATATGGTAAGTGCATGTTTAGAGTTTTGTTTACTTGCTTGCTTTAAGAAATTGCCATCTATTTTCCAGAGTTGCCATATGTACCATCTCATATTCCCACAAGGTATTAGAAATCCAGTTTCTCTACATGATTGCTAGCATTTGCTTTTTAATTTTTTTTAAAATTAAATTAAAATTTTTAAAATTAAATTAATTTTTTAAATTAATTTTTTAAATTAAATGGTCTTTTAATTTTAGTTGTTCTAGTAGACATGCAGTGATTTCATATGATGAACTTTTTTTTCCTTACTCTAAAAAGATTTCTTTATTTTGTTCTAGTTAGCTATACATGATAGTAGAATGCACTTTGACACATTGTACACAAATGGAGCACAGCTCATTCCTCTGGCTATATAAGGTGCAGAGTCACACCAGTCCTGTAATCACACATGTATATAGGGTAATAATGTCTGCCTCATTCCACCATCCTTCCCACTCCCACACCTCCTCTCTTCCCCTCACTCTCCTTTGCCCAATCCAAAGTTCTTCTATTCTTCCCTCCCCCCTCCATTATAGATCAATATACACTTATCAGAGAAAACATTCAGCCTTTGTTTTCCAGGGAGGTTTTGCTTAGCATGATATTCTGTAGCTCCATTCATTTACCAGAAAATGACATAATTTCATTCTTCTTTAAGGCTAAGTAATATTCCATTGTGTATATATTGCACATTTTCTTTATCAATTCATCTGTTGAAGGGCACCTAGGTTGGTTTCCATAGGTTAGCTGTTGTGAATTTAGCTGCTATAAACATTGATGTGGCTGTGTCACTATATGTTGATTTTAAATCTTTGGGGTATAAAACAAGGAGTGGGTTAGCTGGGTCAAATGGTGGTTCCATTCCAGGTTTTCTGAGGAATCTCTATACTGCTATCCAGAGTGGTTGCACCAATCTGCAGTTCCACCACCAGTGTATGAGTGTGCATTTTTCCCCACATCCTCGCCAACACTTATTATTGCTTGTATTCTTGATAATTGACATCTGGACAGGAGTGAGATGAAATCTTAGAGTAGTTTTGATTTGCAAATCTAATTGCTAGACATGTTGAACATTTTTTCATATATTTGTTGATAGATTGGATTGTTTGGTGTGAAGTTTTTTGAGTTCTTTATATATTCTGGAGATTAGTGCTCTGAGGTGTGTGTGGCAAAAATTTTCTCTCTTCACATTATTCTTTCTTTTGCTGAGAAGAAGCTTTTTAGTTTGAATTCATCCCATTTGTTGACTCTTGAATTTACTTCTTGTGCTTTACTTTTTGTGTTGTTAAGGAAGTCAGGTCCTAAGCCGACATGATGAAGATTTGGGCCTACTTTTTCTTCTATTAGGTGCAGTGTCTCTGTTCTAATGCCTAAATTTGGTCCACTTTGAGTTTCATTTTGTTCAGGGTAAGAGATAGAGGCTTGATTTCATTTTGCTACATGTGGATTTCTAGTTTCCCCAGCACCATTTGTTGAAGAGGCTATCTTTTCTCCAATATATGTTTTGGGCACCTTTGTCTAGTAGGAGATAACTGTATTTATGTGGGTCTATCTCTGTGTCTTCTAGTCTGTATCTTTGGCCTACATGCCTATTTTGGTGCCAATACCATGCCATTTTTGTTATTATTGCTCTGTAGTATAGTTTAAGGTCTGGTATTGTGATACTTCCTGCTTCACTCTTCTTGTTAAGGATTGTTTTGGCTATTCTGGGTCTCTTGTTTCTCTAAATTAATGTCAACACAGTCCTTGAAACTCCAGCCAGTTCAATCAGATGAAAGAAATTAAAGGGATAGGAACAGGAAAAGAAAAACTAAAACTATCACAATTTGCTGGCAACATGATTCTATATTTAGAAAGTCAAAAAATTCCACCAGGAAACTTTTGGAGCTAATAAATGAATTCAGCAAAGTGGCAAGTATAAAATCAACACCCATAAATCAAATGCATTTCTATTCATCAGTGATGACTCCAGTGAAGGAGAAATTAGTAAAATTACCCCATTCATAATAGCCTCAAAAAAATTGGGAATCAATATAACAAAAGAAGTGAAAGATCTCCACAATGAAAACTATAGAACACTAAAGGAAGAGATTGAAGAAGACTTTAGAAGATGGAAAGATCTCCCATGCTTGTGGATAGGTGGAATTAATATATTCAAAATGGCCATACTACCCAAAGCATTATACAGATTTAATGAAATTCCTATTAAAATCTCAATGATATTCTTCATAGAACTAAAAAAAGCAACCATAAAATTCATATAATGATCTTAATTTGCATTTCCCCAATGTCAAGTGCTTTTAAATTTTGTTTTATGCACTTACTTACCTCTGCCATAAAATATCTCTTCATCCATTTTTAATTACTAATTGGATTACTTTTTACTATTGAGTTTTGAGCTGCCTTTATATATTCTAGATAGGAGTCCATTATAAGATATATGCATCACACATATTTTCTAATATCTGTAGCTTGTCCTTTCATCATCCTAGCAGAATCATTTGCAATGACAAATTTTTCTGTTTTGATGAAATCCAACTTATTATTATTTTTCTTTCATATAACATGGTTTTATTGGCACATTCAAAATTCTTTACCAAGCTCTAGATCTGGAAGATTATCCCTGTGTTTTCTCAGAATAGCCTCAAACTACAACCTGACCAAAATGTCCTTCAGTGGATGAGTAGTTAAACAAACTTATATAACTGTGCCAAGATTCAGCAATAAAAAGAAACATACTATTGATACATGCAATAGATTGGATGGATCTCAATGACATTGGGCTGAATGAAAAAGACATTTTCAAAAGGTTGCATACTGTATGATCCTGTTTATATAGAATTCTTCTAATGATAAATTATAAAATTGGAAAATAGATCAATGGTTACCAGGTTTTAGGGCTGGTGGGGGTGGGGGACAGCAGGAGCACAAAAGCAATGCCCAAGGAAGACCCTTGTCTTGATGGAATCATTCTGTAGCTTGCTAGTAATGCAAATCTATCTATGTCAAAATGTCATAGAATGGCACACATTTTACCTATGTCAATTTCCCAATTTTGATATTGTACTGTAGCATGTAAAATGTAAACATTCATAGAAACTGATCAAAGTATACCAGAACCTCTTTGCAAATTTCTATGGATTTTAATTATTTGAAAAAAATTAAATGTTATTTAATTTTTTGAAAAAAATTTAATTTAATTATTTGAAAAAAATTAAATGTTCCAAAAACAAAAATAAATATTAAAAGGCAAAGTAAGTAATGCAAATGCTTGATAAAAACTAATCAGTACAAGATGGTAAATGGTAACAATATATCTGTATACCACTCCAGAATCCTGGCCAAAATCTCCCCAAAAACTTTCATAATTTATGTTTCTTATGTATCCTTCCAAAACTTTTGTTAGAAATGTGTGAATACATGTGGTTTTCCTCACTTTTCCCGCTTTGATCCTACACTCTGAATTTAATATAACCTAGAAAATAAATTGGCACTTCTTTTTCACAGCAGCAAAAATTTTATTGTGAATATGCCATACTTTAAGTCTCTGTTCATTTCAGCTGTTTTTGTTCATTTGCTATTTTAAATCATATTGCATTAAATATCATTCAACTTCATACAATATAGTCACAGGAGAAACTTCTAAAATACAGTTTGTGGTTAAAAGGGCAGTGAATTGTAGCTGAGAAAAATTTTGCCTAATTGCACCCCAAATCACATTCCAAATAACAGAGTGAATTACTAATATTCTAACCTTCTCACTGAGTAAACTTTGAAATTGGGGTCATCACTACTCTGATGAGTAAAATGAAGTGATTCAATGTTTTAATTTACCTTCCTATGATGACAAGTGAAATTTTAAACATTTTCATATATTTAAAAGTCTCTTGAATTTGTTTTCCTGTGAATTGTGGACATGGTCCCTCCACTTGGCAGAGCTCAGTAAACCTCCCATGTTTTCCTAATCAATTCCTTCTCCCACCACAGGAATGGAATACTACAACTGCTTATCCACTCATCAGTTCACATTTGTATTGCTTTTATCTTTTAACTATTGTGAATAATGACACCAGCAAGATGCCTGTGGCATATTTTATGTGGACATATGTTTCAGTTATTCTGAGTATGTACTCAGAAGTAGAACTGCTTGGTCACATGGCATTTCTACACTTAACTTTTTGAACTGCCAAATTATTTTCCAAAGTGACTATACTGTTTTACATTTACACCTGCTATATGCAGGCTTTCCAATTTTTCTATATCCTCACCAACACTTGTTATTATCTGTCTTTTTTTATCAAAACCATCCTACTTCTTGTGTAGTGGTGTCTTCTTGGGGTTTCATTTGCATTTTCCTAATAACTAATGATGGTGAGTACTTTCTCATGTGGCTTTTTGGCCATGTATGTATCTTTGGAAAAATATTTAAACTTTTTGCCCATGTTTTAATCAGGTTATTTGCCTTTTATTGTTGAATAATAAGGTGGTTTTTTAAAAGACATATTATGGATACAAAGCCCTTTTCAAAGTCCCTTGCAAGTATTTGATTAGCAAATATCCTTTTCTCATCCTGTGGGTTGACTATTGATATTCTCAAGGATGTCCCTTCACACCATTTCAATTTTAATAATGTCCAGATTGTTCTTTGTTTTGCCACTCATACTTTGATGTTATATCTAAGAACTCGTTGCTAATTCCAGGTCATAACATTTACCCCTACATTTTCTTCTAAGAATTATAAAGCTTTAATATTTACATGTAGAATTTTCATCAAATTTGAGTTAATTTTTGTAAATTCAACTTTATTCTTTTGCATGTGCATATCTGGTTGTCCCAGAACTATGCATTGAAGGCTTTTTTTTAATCTCATGAGGTTATCACCTTGATTACTTTGTCAAATATCAATTAATCATTCATGTGAGGATTTATTTTATTCCAATCTTTATTATTTTCTTCTTCCTGCTCGGTTGAGTTTACTCTTGCTTACTTGTTTCTTAAGATGAAAAAGGTTTGGTTGTTGACTTGATATATTTCTTCATATATATATACACACACACACATATATACATACTGCTGTATATTTCTAAGTATTGATTTGGCTGCATCTCATAAGATTTGGTATATTGTGATTTCATTTTCACCCATCTTCCAGAGTTTTTTAACATATTGTGTGATTTCTTGTTTGATTCATTGATTATATCATTTCTACATAGTTGTGAATTTTGAAGATTTAATTTTGTTATTGAGCTCAAATTTCATTCCACTGTTGTTAGACGATATATTCTGTATAATTTTATCATAACAATTATACCACAAACTTAGTGCTTAAACAGCACAAATTTATTATCTTATAGTTCTGTAGGTACAATGTATGGTATGGATCTTACTGAGTTAAAAACAGGTGTCATGAATTTGTGTTCCTTTGTGGAAGCTCTTAGGGGGGTTCCTTTGCTCATTCTGGTTGTTGGCAAAATTAAGTTTCTTTCAGCTGTATGACTGAATTCTCATTTCTTTGCTGGCTGTCAGTGGCCAATTCCCAACAACTAGAAGGTAGCCACCTGCTTTGTTCATAGTTTCTTCCTCATCTTCACAGTTAGCAATGATGGTTCAAGTCCTCCTTGTACTCTGTCTCCACCTTAATTTCCTTGAAGAGTGCCTGGACATGATAGGTTATGTTTCTCTTGCTACTTTCAAGATTCTCTCTTTGCTTTTGACAGTTTTGATTCTGATGTATCTATATGAGGGGTTTTTGTTTGCTTGATTCTATGCTGCCTGCTTTCTCTGAACTTACTGAGTATGCAAATTAATGTTTTACCAAAAAATGGTAAATTTGTAGCAATTAAATCTTTAAATATCCTTTATATTATATTCTATTCTCTCCTTCTAGTATGCTCATGATGCATCTGTTGGTAAGTTTGCACAGGTCTCTGAGGTGCTGCTCACTTCATTTATTTATCTATTTATTTATTCTTGCATTTTTCTAAATTTTTATTTATTTTTTATTTTAATTTGTTTATTCTACTTAAGTATACATGATAGCAGAATGCATTTTGATTCATTGTAGATGCCCTTCAATAGATGAATGGATAAAAAAACTGTAGTATGTATTTTTTTCTTTCTGTTCCTCATACTGTATAATCTCAACTCATTTATCTTAAACTCACTGAGTCTTTTTTCTACTTACTTAAATATTCTGTTGAGACCCTCCAGTTAATATTTAATTTCAGTTGTACTTTTCAACTTCAAAATTTTATATAGTTCTCTTGTTTGAAATAATTTCTATCTCATTGACATCCTCTGTTTGGTGAGAAATTATTATCATATTTTCTTTAATTCTTTTTTTCTTATTTGTTCTTATAAGTTATAGATGACAGCAGAATGTGCTTTGATTCATTGTACACAAATGGAGAACAATTTTTCACATCTCTGGTTGTATACAAAGTAGGGCACACTATTTGTGCAATCGTACATGTACTAAGGTAACTATGACCATCTCATTCCACAGTGTTTTTCATCCCCATGTCTCCTTCCCTCTTCTCCCTCCCCTTTAGCCAATCCAAAATTCCTCTACTCATTTCATGTCACCCCCACTACTTATGGATTAACATTCACTTACCAGAGAAAACATTTGGCCTTTGGTTTTTTGGGATTGAATTACTTCACTTAGCATGATGTTCTCTAACTCCATCCATTTACCTGTAGATTCCATAAATTTATTCTCTTTTATTGAAGAGTAATATTCCATTGTGTATATATGCTACAAATTCTTTATTCATTCACTATTGAAGGACATCAAGGTTGAGATTTTCTACTTTACTGGAGTATAAATTTTCAAAATAATTTTTGTCTTCTGTATTTCCATAGTGTCTGTCATGATATTTCTTTTTTCATCATGAATTCTAGTAATTTGAGTTTTTTCTTCTTTCCGTTAAGGTGACTGAGAGTTTATCAATTTTATTTATTTTTTCAAATAATCAGCTTTTTGTTTTGTCCATTATTTGAATTGTTTATTTTGTTTCAATTTCATTGTTTTCAGCCCTGATTTTAATTATTTCCTGTCTTCTACTACTTTTAGAGTTGGTTTATTTTTCTTTTTCTAGGGCTTTGAGATGCAATATCAGGTCATTTATTTGTTGATTTTTCTTCTTTTAATGAATGAGCTTAATGCAATGAACTTTACAATTAGCACTGCCTTCATAGTGTTCCAGAGATTTTGATATGTTGTATCAGAGTTCTCATTTACTTCTGAGAATATTTTTATCTCCTTTCTAATGTCTTCTGTTATCATTGCATCATTCGGTAGCATATTATTTAGTCTCCAAGGTGTTGGAGTAGCTTCTATTTTTTTATTTTATTATTAATTTCTAATTTCATTCCATTATGGTCAGATAGAATTCAGGGTAGTATCTCTATTTTTTTGTATTTGCTAAGACTCGCTTTGTGGCATAACATATGGTCTATTTTGGAGAAGGATCCATGTGCTACTGAGAAAAAAGTGTATTCGCTCATTGATGAATGGAATATTCTACACATGTCCTTTAAGTCTAAATTATTATTTTATTGAGTTCTATAGCTTGTTTAGTTTTTCTTTGGAAGATCTATCCAGAGGTGAGAGAGGTGTGTTAAAGACACCCAGTATTATTGTGTTGTGGTCTATTTGATTCTTGAAGTTGAGAAGGGTTTGTTTAATATACATAGATGCCCCATTGTTTGGGGCATAGATATTTATGATTGTTATGTCTTATTGACATGTGATTCTCTTAAGCAGTATAAAATATCCTTCTTTATCACTTTTCTCTAAATTTGGTTTGAAGTCCACTTTATCTGATATGAGGATGGAAACCTCTGCTTGTTTACACAGTCCATGTGAGATATGTTTTCTTACCATCCTTTCACCCTCAGTTTGTGGATGTCTTTCACTGTGAGATGAGTCTCTTAAAGGCAGTGTATTGTTAGATCTTTTTTTTTTAATCCAATCTGTCATTCTATGTCTTTTAATTGATGAGTTTAGGCCATTCACATTTAGGGTTATTATTGAAATATGATTTTTATTCCCTGTTATTTTGTTTTATTTTTGGTTTTTAACTTGACTCAATTTACCCTTTGATTGGCCTTTTCTTTAGTATAGTTCCTCCTTTTGCAAATGTTCATTGTTGTTTTTTATTTTTTCCTCATGAAATATTTTCCCAAGAATGTTCTGTAGTGCAGGCTTTCTCACTATAAATTCTTTTAGCTTTTGTTTATCATGGAAAGTTCTTAATCATCAAATCTGAAGCTTTGGCTATTCTTGGTCTCTTATTCTTCCAAATGAATTTCATGATTGCCTTTTCTATTCCTATAAGGAATGATGTTGGGATTTTAATTGGGATTGCATTGAATCTATATAGCGCTTTGGGAAGTATGGCCATTTTGACAATATTGATTCTGCCTATCCAGGAGCATGGGAGATTTTTCCATCTTCTAAGGTCTTCTTCAATTTCTTTCTTCAGTGTCTTGTAGTTTGCATTGTAGAGATCTTTCACCTCTTTTGTTAAATTGATGCCCAAGTATTTTATTTTTGGGGGGGCTATTGTGAATGGGATAGTTTTCCTAATTTCTCTTTCAGAGGGTTTATCACTGATATATAGAAATGCAATTGATTTGTGGGTGTTGATTTTATATCCTGGTAAAGCAATCCTTAGCAAAAAGAGTGAAGCAGGAGGCATCACAATACCAGGCCTCAGATTATACTACAAAGCTATAGTAACAAAAATGGAATGGTACTGGCACTAAAATAGACATGTAGACCAATGGCATAAAATAGAAGACACAGAGATGAACCCACTTACATACTGTTACCTTATACTAGATAAAGGAGCCAAACATGTACACTGGAGAAAAGATAGCCTGTTCAACACATGGTGCTAGGAAAACTGGAAATCCATATGCAGCAAAATGAAACTAAACCCCTATCTCTCACCATGCACAAAATTCAACTCAAAGTAGATCAAGGACCTGGGAATCAGACCAGAGACCCAACGCCTAATAGAAGAAAAAATAGGCCCAAATCTTCCTCATGTAGGATTAGGACCATACTTCCTTAACAAAACTCCTATAGCACAAGAAGTAAAATCAACAATCAACAAATGGGATGAATTCAAACTAAAAAGCTCCTTCTCAGCAAAAGAAATAATCAATGAAGTGAACAGAGAGCCGACATTCTGGGAACAAATCTTTGCCACACACACATCCAATAGAGCACCAATCTCCAGGATAAATAAATAACTCAAAAAACTTAACACCAAAAAAACTAATAACCCAGTCAATAAATGGGCCAAAAAGCTGAACACAAACTTCACAGAAGAAGATATACAATCCATCAACAGACATACGAAAAAATGTTCAACATCTCTAGCAATCAGAGAAATACAAATCAAAACTACCTTAAGATTTCATCTCACATCAGTCAGAATGGCAATTATCAAGAATACATACAACAATAAGTGTTGGTGAGGTTGTAGGGGGAAAGGCACACTCATACATTGCTGGTGGGACTGCAAATTGGTACAATCAATCTGGAAAGCAGGATGGAGATTCCTTAGAAAACTTGGAATAGAACCACCATTTGACCCAGCTATCCCACTCCTGGGTCTATACCCAGAAGACTTAAAAACAGCAAACTACAGTCCTGCAGCCACTTCAATGTTTATAGCATCTCAATTCACAATAACTAAACTGTGGAACCAACCTAGATGCCCTTCAATAGATGACTGGATAAAGAAACTGTGGTATATATACACAATGGAATGTTACTCAGCAATAAAAGAGAATAAAATTATGGCATTTGCAGGTAAATGGATGGAGTTGGAGAATATCATGCTAAGTGAAGTAAGCCAATCTCAGAAAACCAAATGCCAAATGTACTCATTGATAAGTGGATGCTGACTCATAATGTGGGGAAGAACATGGGAACAATGGTGGAACTCTGTTCACAGGGGTGTAAGGGGGGAGGCGGCATGGGAACAGTACAGGTGGTGGAATATGAGGGTCATCATATCCCTAAATTCATGTATGACTCCATATATGTTGTGATTTTATATAACTTACAACTAGAGAATTGATATGTTATCCTCTATTTATGTACAAGGAATCAAACTGCACTCTGTTATCATGTAAACCTAAATAGAACAAATAAATAAATTAAATATGAAAAAAAAATCTGAAGCTTAATTTTGCTGAATATAAGATTCTTCACTGACATCCATTTTCTTTCAGAGCTTGGTATATTTTGCTCCAGAATCTCCTGGCTTTGAGTGTCTCAGTTGAAAAATCTGCTGAAATTTGAATTAATCTCCCCCTATATGTAATCTGATTCCTCTCTCTTACAGCCTTTAAAATTCTATCACCAAGGTCTATTACCTTATTCTGTTTGCATGGCATTTTCATTACAATGTAACTTGGTGTAGATCTGTTGCAATTTTATACACTTGGTGTCCTGTAAGCCTCTTGTATTTGGTTTTTCAATTCATTCTTCATGTATGGGAAATTATCTGATATTATTTCATTGAAAATTTTATGCATGCTTTTGTTTTGAAACGTTGTGTCTTCCTCTATCTCAATAAATCTTAGATTTGATCTTTTGATGTTATCCTATAATTCTTGGATATTCTATTCATAATTTCTTACCATCTTCACTGTGTGGACAACATTATTTTCAAGATTGTATATTTTGTCTTCATTGTCTGAGATTCTGTCTTCCAAATGATGTAGTCTATTGGTGATGCTTTCTATTGAGTTTTAAATTTGGTTTATTGTTTCCTTCATTTCAAGGATTTTTTTTTTTCTGAATCTGTATCTCTTTCTTGAAGTAATCTTTTGCTACCTCTATTTGCTCCCTTATCTCTTTGTTGGAGTGATCAATTTTTGCCTGTACTTTGTTCACTTAAGTCATTCTTTAATTTGCAGATTATTTTAATTATGTACATTCTGATCTCCTCTGACATTTCAGCTACTGCATTGTCAATGGATTCGATTATTGTAATGTCTTGGTTTGTTTGTGGCACTTTCTTCCCTTGTTTTTTCATGTTGTCTATGTGTCTTCTTTTCTTGCAGTGCAGATCTGAGGTATTGCAGTTTCTACCCTGTAATCTTGTAGTGTCCCTGCAGGTTACCAATATCTCACCTTTAAGGAGAAGATCAACTTTTACAGCACCCAATACAACCAATATGCAGCTGTAAATCCATTAGCTCCTATTTAGACCTTTAAAGTTTTGTCACTAGAAACAGAAATGATGATTTTGGTTATCTTCTACCATATATCCAGCGGGTTTGCATAAGTGTTTACAGTTTCTAATGATGGACAAAAAGGATTCAATGAGGGGTGGGTAGAATGTGATATTTATGAGATAAGGTGTGAGAATATAGAACTATTACATTATAGGATGAGTGAAAGGGGAATCAAAAGAAGTTGGCTGTTAGCAGGAAAGAGAGAGAGAGAGACAACCCCATGCAAGGCTCCCTGTTGCCTCTGCAACAGAAGGATGTCTGTTTGTACACCTAATAGGGACACCTCTGGTGCAACCAGGCACCCACAGACCTTTGTGATGGTCTTCCAGATCTTGGTTGTTGTCACTAGATGGAAGTGGCCATGTCCCTAGTTGGCAGTGGCAGTAGTGTCAGGTTTGTAGGTACCTTAATATTGGGCTTCCAGGCCCCAATGTCCTTAGATGGAAGCTGTCCCAACTAAAGATGGTGGAGAAGGCAGTGGAGGCAACCCTAATTGGCGGTGTAGGTGCCCCAAGATTGAGGCAACAGCTTTCAGATGTGAGACTGAAAGGATGGGTTGTGTAATGGTGTTAGGTGGCCTGCTGGGTGGTGGCACAGGGTGCTAAAACAGATAGATGTCCCTGTCTGTTATCCATGGTCTAGATCACTGCATGAGAAGGGCTATGAAGATAGTTGCAGTGTCCCAAGATGGAGGTGGTTTGGGTGGGACCTCATGTTGATGGATAAGGAACCGCTTTGCTGTGTTCCTCTCTGTGCAGGTGCAGGTGTTCCACTAATTCTTTAAACATAAGCATGTCTTTGGACATGCTTAGAAGAGCGGTTCTAAAATTTTCAGTAGTAAGCCTGGGCTTCCTCCATTGACAGCTTTTATCTGCCTGTACATGGACAATACTTCGTTATTTCTTTACATTTATCATATTTTTGTTGTTGACAATGGACGCTTTAAATAAAATAGTATGTGATCTCTGAAAATAAGACACAATGACCCTCCAGGGTTTGTTTTTGTTTTTTTGTCATTGTCACTGATGCTACCATTTCTGTTGGTTTATTGACTTTTCTGGACCAATTATCTAAATATTTTTCTAGCTAGCTAATTATTACCTATCTAATAATTATCTAATTCTTTGTAATATGCAGGCATGAGAATTTTTCCTTGATTAATTTAGTGACCAGCTAATGATGCACAGAAGTTTCTCTAAATTCCCTGTACCACTAAGCCACTCTCCCTTTGTTGGGAAACTCTGTACATTAAACTATGTCTTCAATTCTCCAGCAAGTACCTTCAGAAGACTCAAAGCCAATCAAAGGCTCACTCTCTAAGCCCTAGTTGGGTGTGTCTTGGGCATCTGCATGGCTGTTTGCATGAATGTGGCCTTCCACATTTCAGGAATACTATAGAGCTTTTCCAAGTCCCCTTGAAAATCTCATTCCCTAGTATTTCCTTGTGTATGGATTTGACTATTGCTAGCCCTGGCTTGCTAGCTCTGTTTTAGTCAGCTTTTTTGCTACAGTGTCAAAATACCTGTTAAGAACAACATAGAGGAGGAAAAGTTTATTTGGGGGCTCACAGTTTTAGTGGTCTCAGTTCATAGATGGCCAACTCCATTTCTCAGGGCCTGAGGTGAGGCAAAGCATCATGGCTGAAGTGTGTGGCAGAGGAAAGCAGCTGGGGACATGGTAACAGGAAGCAGGAAGTGGTGGGGAGAGATTGCAGACCAGGGAAAAATAAAAACCTCAAAGGCATATCCTCAGTGACCCACCTCCCCCAGTCACAGCCTACCTGCCTACAAGTTATCAGACAGTTAATCCTTAACATGGGATTAATGTACTGATTGATGATAGGGTCACACTTATAACCCTATTGTTTCAGCTCCACATCATTTCACACATGAGCTTTTGGGAGACACCTAATATCTAAAATATAACTCCCTTTCAGGCAGCTGCAGTGCTAAATAATTTCTGCTGATTGATTTTAGGGTTTTTGCTCACTTGTTTCTTAGAACCTTTTGTTTTGTTTTTCTTTTTTTCAATTTTATTAATATTTTAAAAATACATAAAAACAACATCTAATGTCTGAATAAATATATTTAAGTTGTAAGATAATACTTTATTTTACACAAAATGTTCAGGTTTTGTTTTGTTTTGTTTTGTGGTGCTGGGGATGAAATCCAGAGCCTCACACATGCCAGGCAGACTCCTACCTCTGCTGAGCTCCCCCGAGCCCAAGCTGATTGTTTGTGACAAATGCCCTTAGGATGAGGCGGTTCACAAAGAATAATCTCTGAACCATGTCAAATAAATCCCTGAGAATGGAGCTTTTCCAGGGAGCTGTCAGATAGATAAAGTAGTGAGAGTTCCCTGGGGATGGGATTTTTAAAGGAGCTCAAAACCTGTTCTGTCATCTGCAATGGCTGCCAGGCTGCTGGACTGCACAGCGGCCTGAGCTATGAGGTCTTTTGTTTTCACATCTACTATGGAGCTCAGGAGAGAAAGGTAGGAATAAGTCAAGTTAAAAAACCACAACACTTGGTGTTCTTGCAGAAATTGTTATTTTTCTTGAATAAATGCTACTTGAATTTTAAGAGCCTTCAGTTAACTGCCACAGCTCTGAAACAGTTAATTTTGAAGAATACCAAGTGTTTTTGGTGGCCCTTGTGGTCATTTTATTTATTTATTTATTCATTCATTCATTCATTCATTTTTATTTGTTTATTTATTTGTGTCATTTTATTTATTTATTTATTTATTTATTTATTTATTTATTTATTTATTTATCTTGAGACATGGTTTTTCATTGGAAACCCTCAGGAGGATTCTTTCCTTTGTGTCAAACATTCACTTTATTAGAATCAGTCTCAGCGTTGACCTCACTATATCAAATCACCCAAATTTAAGTCTTATTTTATTTCTGGAAAGTTGTTTTAAATTTTGACCTTAACTGTCTTTTTTTTTCCTTCTGTTCCTTAGTTCAGGTTTCCCTAACTAGAAATGTGGTAAAGTGTTTTACTCTGTGCTGAATGCCCTCTGTGCTTTCTATTGAAGGCCTCCTGAAAATTACTTTCAATTCAAACTAGAGTCTGACTGTGGAATCTTCCCTGTACCCAGGACAGTATAAAGGTTTATGTCTGTGCTTCTATACCGGTACCATAACTGGGAGATAGACATCTAATGCTTCAAAATCTAATGCCATGTAATGACCATACCACCCTGAGATGGGGGTATTATCTTCATTTTACAGATGAGGATTCTATGGTTCAGAGCTTTTAGGTAACTCTACCACTGTCACCCCAAATTGTCAGAAACAGGATTTGCACTCAGGAATGTCCACCTGCAAAGTGCATATACTGAGCTGTGTGACACTGATACCTGCACTTTCCCCCAACTATAGCACCACATTGACCTGGGAGCACTTGCTGTCCATCATCCTTGATATTCTGAGGACACTTGAGGCCTGTACCTCATCTGACAAGACTCTGCATGGTCTGGTGCAAAGGTAAAATGTCATGTAACAAATATGCCCTGCCTCACCCTTCCTGCAGCTGTGGAGGACTTTGATAGTTGAACATGGTATTCTTTTCTACTAAGCCTAGTTAAGACCTCAGAATACTAGGTCCGAATTTAAAAGTGGTCACCACCCATCTATTAGTGCTGGCATGCAAATTGAAAGTTCATAAATAAATAGCTCATAAGATGAAGATGCTGAGTTGTGGAACAAGTATAGTCAGTCCATCAGAGAATTCTAGAAAGTGAATCCTCAATAGTCACAGAAATATGAAGGTGAGTATAAATCCCAAAACAATCCAGAAACTTCTGGTGTGGCCCGATGCCAACTCACTTGGCCTTCATCTACTAGCACAGTTGCATTTTTCTGTGAATGAAACTGATTAAACCTATTTGAGGGTCAGTTTTGTGTCATTAAAATCTCCATGTCATATTTTCTAGCAGTCTCCATTTCAAAATTTGTTGTCAATAAACAATCCAGGGAGCCTCACAGTGAATGGCTCTCTGGCTGAATGAGTTTTGAAAATACACAGGATCTACAAGACTAGGTGGGACCTGAGATAATGAAATATCTCCTTTCATTAAACACCTGAAATTGTGCCGAGTGTCTCAGCCCCCCAGAACCAAGAATAGCCTATCTCCTCGAGGGATAATTCCAACATCTGCTGTAAGAAGCCCAGGAGGAAGTTTGCCATTCAGACCATAGTAGGGACCAATGCAAGGCTGCAGGAGGGATGAGAAATAATACAGCCCCAGGCCTAATTGGATTCTAGTTTCTGTGGAGTGTGCTGTCATTGCTTAAGCTGTCACTGCTTACAAATAAGACCCACCCTAAGAACTGAGTTATAGAATAAGCAGATTCCTGAGGCAAGGATCATCTTGTTCTACACAACATGATTAAAGATTTTGTGCTACTCACAAAGAGCTCTGCAGCTGTGGGCTTAGAGGAATGTTTTTTCCTGCTAAAATATTAAAAAGGGAGATCAAGTATTACCTTTGATCCTGCAGCATATTTACAAGCTTTACCAGTTTTAGAAGTCAGATGTACATTTGAGAGTGTGTGCACATGTGCATGTGTGTATACTCACATGTGAGCATGCACACATGATCATCTCATGAGAGTAAGTGGGTGAAAATTAATTCCCTCTATACTTTCTCCCAAGCAGATATATAAAGAGGGTTCTTTGAGATGAGAAATCAGGAAGGAACACATTGCCATATTTCATTGTTCATGTAGTCCATTAGTTAATTTCAGAAGGGTACCAATAACGCATAGGGCCCTGGAAGCCAGACATCATGTCCTCCACCAAGTAGTGGAGGGATAGGGAGAAGCCACTTGTGGAGGCCTTTCTGCATGCAAGATGTATGCTAGAATTCACTCACTATGCCACTAAGGCCATGACCATGCCTCACACATCTTCACTCCCACCTCCCATCACATTACACCATTAGCAACATGTGCCTTTGTATCTTTGTAACTTCCCTTGGTAGGAGCCTAACACAGCAGCAGATAGCACCAGGGTGGTCTTCAAGAAACTTTCTCCAAGTCAGCTGTGTGGCTCTAAAAAATAATCTACCCTCTTGGATATATTTCCTTCATTATGAAGCAAGAAGTTGATGTTCTCCAAATTCTCTTTTAAAATCTGACTTCTCCTTAGTCATTATTTTGCAAAGGGTGAATCTTTCTCCAAATCCACTAGAGAGAAGCCAGCAAAAGGACATGGTAGTAGAAAGAGAAACAGGCCACTTGATTATAAGAGTCATTTCTTTGAAAATTGAATACAGAACACGCAGACTCTATCTTGCCTGGGGGCCCTTGACCTTTTCCGCTGGGGACACATACATCCTGTACTGTATTATAGTTTCTGCTCTGCTCAAAATCTGGTACCAATAGGGGACATGGTGAGGAGGGCAAAGTACAGATGTGCAGACTGCCAGCAGTTCTGACCAGCAGGTGCCCCTGGATCAGTGGCATCATTTCCCTAAGCCTACTTGCTATGGTCAGATTATGGTTTGTCCCCATCTAAACTGCTTCCGGAATTTGATTGTCATTATGGCAGTGTAGGTAATTGGGGCTTTAAGAGGTGATGAGGTTCCTGGAAGGGGCTGGCACCTTTCACTTGTTCTAAAGCAAGGCCGTCCCTCTTGCTTGTCTGTGTTCCTCACACATTCATTTGCTCTTCCACTTCCCCACCATGTTACCACATCATAAGGCCACCAGCAAATATGTCAGCATTATATTGAATTTCCCAGCCTCCAAAACTGTGAGCCAAGGAAACCTGGATTCTTTACAAGTCACTCAACTCAGGTATTCTGTTATAGCAACAGAAAATTGACTAAGATTCATATTCTTTCTTCTCATTCTTCAGAAACCACTCCTCAATTACCTTTCTATAATCTCACTCCCACCATCATTATTCTCTCTCCTCCCTTTGTTTTTTCCTTCAGAGCATTTTTGTTTAGTAGAGAAAGAGGTGCTTGTCTCCTTTCCTACAATGTGAACCTCATTAGGGAAGAGAGTTTCCATGTGCTTCAATGCTGGTCTCTTGGAAGTTCAACACGGACTTCCAACACTTGCAATGATAGAACAGCAATAATATTTGTCATATTTCTACATGGCTCTACATCCTGGCCCCATACCTGGACCTCACTTTCAGAAGAAAAATAATCCCAGCTTGGACATACCCTTGGGGAAAGGGTGCCCAGGCATGGCTACCCTTGGACACTGAACTTTGACTCTTACTCCTGTGCAAGCCTAGTCATTTCCCTGAGCTGAATGTTGGCAGCCTGGTAATTTCCCACGCAGTATACAGTCTTCTTGGGCATCATACTCACAAGTCTCCCTCCCTGCTCAATCCCAACAAAGCCCTCCCAATTCCAAACTGGACTAGCCCATAGCAAATGTAAGCAGAAGCTTACATACTCATCCCAGATGATTCCACCAAAGTCCTCCCTGACTGGTACCTGCTGCTTTTGGACCTCATAGTGGGTTTCTGGATCAGTGCCCTTGGCCTTTCTTTTCCCTTTGCCTGAGGATCATCTCCATCTCATTCACTCAATCAATATGAATGGTGGATAACAGATATGAGACTTCAGGAATTCCAGAATTGCAATTGGGAAGATAAAGAGTCTAGGAATATGTGCCCTCTAAGACAAAGGACACAATCCTCACCTACAAACTTAACACTTTACCTCTTCTCTCCCTTTCCCTTTGCCAAGAAGAAAATTCAAATTTAGCCTAAGTTTCCCCTATTCCTTGTACCCAGTAGGTTTTTTCTTGGCTTCAAGGTCAGGGTGGAGGTGTGCACAGGAACACACCACTTTAAGCAAACTCCATATTCCATATTTGGATAAAGGTTAAGAGGTAGAAACTAACCAACCACAGCCTCATAATCACTCTGTTCTTAGAGATTCTAGAGCTCAAAAGACCATAGAACATTGAAGGACCAGAAAGGGGATGTAATTTGACTGAAGTCATACCACTCACAGGTATAAAGGCCAGGATTTCACTGGCTAGTCCTCCAGATGACCACTCCCTGTTTATAAGGGATCATGCCTACTCCTAGTTGTGGCCTGGATACCATGCTTCTAGTGTGGCTGGCATCCTGCCTGACACCTCCTCAGCAAGTCTGGCTTCCACTGACCAACCAAGAACAGTTCTCAGGGCTGTTTTGTCCACTATGGGGCTAGAATACAGGTCCTTCTGTTTTTTCCAGGGCTAGTAAAAACATTTGAAACATGAAAAACCAGTGAGTACTCTGAAATACTCAAAACTGTAAAAATGTCTTATGAATTGAATGCTTTACAGTATGTAGGTATCTACAACATGCCAGAAATTAGTCAAATGCTTAATTATATCAGATGGTAAACTGTTACATAACATATGTGTAACTTCTATAGTTATTAATACATTTAAGTTAAAGAGCTTGAAAGTGGTGTGTTTCACAGTTTGAAATGGGGTGACTGGATGGAGCCTCCAAATGATAAGAGTATTGGATGGACAACTTTCTTAAAATAGCCCTGACCCACCTCTTTACCATCAGCTCAGTCACCAGGAAGCTGTCCCCTTCAATAGAGACAAACTCCTTTCCTGAGACATTCCTTGGTGCCACCTGGGGCTTATAGATCCATTTCCAGGGTTGCTGGTGAAAGAAGCCCACAATGGCTCCATGGAGATGAACTATCTCCTACAAGCACTCTGCTTTGACCATAGTATTGATGATATGTTGCAAGAGCAGTTCACCAGAAACTTGCTCAGTATGAGGAGGATCTGAGGATCAGCATAGGCACAAGCTCATCTAAGACCACACATTGAGGGAGGGAGTGAGCCATGAGCAAGGGAGTAAATGCCAGCTCAACTCCCTGAGCCTGCCTAGAGCCGAGGTTCAGGCCTTTCCCTCTGTACAGTTCTCACAGTCCCTTTGAGTTTCCCATTTAATACATTATCCCTTTACTCCTCACCTCCTATTTTCCTGGAGAAATCTCTGAAATACAAGCTAAGAAACGTAACATGGAATAAAGTATAAAGCAAAAGCAGAAGAAGGAAAGCCTGTTAATGGAGAACGGAGTCCAACACACATCCCAGAGATAGACACTTCATGGGACATGATTATCCTGGACAATCCCAAGGGCCTTATGTAATCACAAGGATCCCTGAGGGGAAAGAGAGGGGCAGAGGAGGAGGTCAGAGCAGAGCCATGCAAGAGAAATGCAACTTGCTGTTGCTGGCTTTGAAGGAGGAGGAGATGGAGGAGCAGCCTCCAGAGAGCTAGTAAAAGCCAGGACATGAGTCCCTACCAGATCCTCCAACAGAGGCTCCACCCATTTTGTAGATATCTTTTATTTTAGCCCCATTAGACCCACTTAAGACTTCTGGTCCTCAGATCTTTAAGCTTTATTGTGTTTTAAGTCAACAATGTGTAGGTACAAAACTAGTACAGGGGTAGAGTATTAAATAAATCACTATCAGTTCTATATTGCTCAGAAAGCTAACCCAGTGCATAATGCTAATAATGAAATTTCAAGCTCATGTAACTGTGAAGGTCACTAGACTTCAGGTGAGGTGGATCCAGCAGTGTTTCTCATCACTACAACTTACTTTCTCCCACACAGCTGCTTTACTCACCTCTGTCAGCCTCTGGGTTTGTTTGCTAAGGCAAGATCTCTCCATATGGAGGGGCCTGGACTGACCTTATAAGAGCCAAATTTGCATTTCCCTACTAGATGTAATTCTGGAGAAAAATAACAGTGTTTATAGGGAAGTTCTGGAAGGACTGATTCTTAATGACCTGGACTGGGGAACATGCCCAGTGTACAGCAGTGGCTATGGTCGAGGATGCAGTGTGCACTGACTGGCCAACCAGCAGTTCAGGTCCACTTGGGCAACAGGAACAAATCCTTCCAAAAGAAAGTGGGAGTGGATGGGAGCAGACCTAAACTATCCAACAGTTCACTACCTGACTGAAGCCAGTAAAATTCAGAATAAAATTACAATTACATGATTTAGAACTTTTTAGGTAAATAACAGAACTAAAAATAATTATTGTAAAACAGTAAAATTTGGGGAGAATGGAGGGAAAATAGAGAGATGCATACATGAAATTGTTTCTTATTTCTCATTGTAGGAGGTCAATAACTTTTCCACAGATGAATCAAGAAATAAAAGGGTATACCTGTGCTATTTGGAATTCTGGAGAATTGCTAAAAATGGGAATGTTAAAAGAAGTTGACTCTGGGCTGGGGTTGTGGGTCAGTTGTAGAGCGCTTGCTTAGCACATGTGAGACACTGGGTTCAATCCTCAGCACCACATAAAAATAAATAAAATAAAGGTATTGTGTCTATCTACACCTAAAAAATTTTTTTTAAAAAGAGAAAGAAAAGAAGAGGTTGACTCTGCAGGAGGACCCAGGATGGAGAGGGGTAAGGTTGAAAACTGTTTCCTTTCATTATAAACCTTCTCTTTTATTTGATTTGTTCCGATTTTCTTATATTTCACTGACCAGAAGACATACTGTGAAAGTGAAAGATTTTAAAATATTTGGGTGACTGTCTAGAGCTTTGAATGGAGAGTACTGATCTGATCAATATCCATTTGAGATAAAATCTTAGGGTCATGGAGAAAAAACATCTAGTTTGAATCACTGGTATTAGTATTCAAGTTATGCCTTTTAGAAGGCATAACTTGTTTTCATCTAATTTCAATAAAAAATAGTCTGTTAAAAAATTCCTAATCAATGCTATTTTATTGTTTATTCCAAATAGCTAGAAGAGGAGATTCTGAATATTCTTATCACAAAGAAATGATACATGTTGGAGATGAGGAATAATCTAAATATTTGAGTTGATCACTACTCAATTAATAAATATATTGAAATACAACAGTGGGCCCATAGAGATGTACAATTATTATCTCTCAATTAAAAACAAATTTTAAAACTCAAAATGCACAAATAATTGGCAAAATTCACATGCTTAATCAAAGAGCAATTACAAATGAATGAGTGAATGAACAAATGAAGGAATGCATCTCCTGTTATGTCTGTCTGTCTCTCTATCTTTCTCTCTCTCTCCCTCTCTGCAAGGGACAGTAATGTTTCTGTGTTCTTACAAGAATCCTTGCTTCTGCCCCATCTATCTGTTTCCCAGGCATGTGGGTCATCTATCACCAGCATTTGTCCAGAATGTGGGGCTCACCTTGTGTGGTCCCTGCTTCTTTCTCCTACCTCATCCTGGCCTGCCAGCTTGGCCTCATAGATGACTGAAGAGTATCCAAGGGACATCTTGTCTGGATCCTATTTCCTTTTGCTTCGTGGGGTCCTGGGCTGGGGTTTAGGCTCTTGGCCTCATCCTAACTTCTACTTACCAAGAAGTCTTGGCCTGGCTTCTTCACATAAGTTTCCCGTTGACTCAGGGCAAAGCCAGCCACCCAGAGGCCAGGTGAGGGAGCCATTTATTCCATCAATATCCATCTCTAATATTCACCCCTTCTCTAAGAGTCCTAGTCTTCCAGAGGGTCCTGAGTACCCATAATGACAGACTCTATTCCTCTTAGTAATTCCTGTGTCTCCAAATAAACTGGTACTCACAAAGGGGAAGCCTTAGGTCCAGAATATTAAGCCACCGAAACCGACTTCAGTGCCCCCAGCCATCTGACCCTGAGGCAGGTAGCTGTGCCTGGATGCTGAGCAGCCTGTGCCCCATAACTGTCACTGATGCTGACCTACCCATGACTAGGCCTGATGTTCATTGCAGAGTGCTCCTCCAGTCTAGCTTAGCTCCCTGTCATGAGACCCCTAGACCTAACATCCCATCGGGAGGTTCCACTATCCTCCTAGAGGCCTGGGTCATAGACCAAAGCAAGGAGCCCTTTCCTGAGCCTACCCTCGCAAGCCATGGTCACTGATCAAAGAGCAGAAGCAAGACTTGGTCCCTCCATGTCTCCCTGACTCTCATCTAGGATTCTTCTCCTTCCATCTCTTCCACAATTATGACATCATGGCTAGGTCACTGCACATTTGGGAGTTTTCAGAGTAAATACTCTGATTTGGCTCTTCCTAAAGCTCTCTCTTCTGGGGGCCCTCTGAAGACACTTTGTTCTTTAGGTCAGGGGCTTTTCACTCTCCCACATCCAAATGAGTGGAGGATCAAATAGGGATGGGGAGCCTTTCCCTCATGCCCTTTGTCCTTCTACAGTACTATGGTCCACTCTCTGAAAGCCAGGTCAGACAATTCCAAGCCCTCTGGCCCTCCTATAAGGTCACCACGTCCTCCTGCACCCAGGATGTGCTCTGTACTGGAGGCTACCAGTGGCAATGGGACAGCCTCCCCCTGGCTGGCCTAGCTCCTAGACTACCCCCAGCTGCATGCCTATCTCCCTAATCAGGATCCTCCTTTTTTCTTAGCTATAGTTCTTCTCTTTGGGGAATCATCCATGAGAAGCCTCAATCAAAAAGTGGATTTTGTATCAAGATCATGGCAGGAAATAATATTCATCCCAGAAGGTTCACATACAAAGATGTTAGTGCAAATATTCCTTACAGAAGTGTGGGAAGTTAAAAGAACAAAGTATGTGAAGGAACACAGACAAGTCAAGCAGCTCTAGAATACATTATCACCCATGGGACTAAAGGCTCAAAGAGAAAATAGGGTATGCATTGCAAGAAAAACCTGGAGTAGTAGAGGAGGAGCTAGAACAGGAGCTAGAACTTTAAAGAGATATATCCTTGGATGGGTGGAGGAGGCCTGACCTCTCTATATATATAGTTTTGCCTTCCATCCAGAACTTCCCACTGGCTAATCCCAACATTTGACCAGCCAGTAAAGAAAGCCCTAGACAGCCATGTCCCAAGGTCGAACAGTGGGCAGATACACATGAACAAAAGGAGAGTATCAAAAGGGGTCCAGGGCTCCTGAAAACAGTTCTTAGAGTCCAACTTCCTCATTTTTTCAAATGGAGACACTGAGGCTGGGAAAGATTGGTGATTTGCCCAATTCACCTAGAAGTTGTGGCCAGGCTGAGCCCATACCTCTGGTTGAATTGTCCCCTGAAGTCCATTACATGACAAAGTCCATGATTGCAACACTCTTTTCTATGTAGTCTTTTGAAATGTTTATGCACTAAAATAATTTTTAAACCATTTTTATCAGGTGTATTGCTTTGACTCCCTTCCCAGACAGGAAACTTGCTGGCTGGCTGGCAAGAGGCTCAGCAACTGACCGTGAACTCCCTTGACCTCCCCAAGCTGAGGTTTCCTATACAGTGTTATTGTGGAGCTCAAGCCAATGGAGCTGGTTGGAATGAAATAAGAATAGCCCTTTTCAGTTATTGCTTTGTAGCCAGAAGCTGGATCAATATGCAGAGAGTATTGGAGGAGAAGCATAATTGAATTCAAAGCACAGTAAATTGAAGCCAACTCACTCAATTTATAGTAGTGTCTTCAGCATCTTGTAATTTTGCATCACATTCATTTGAAGGAAATCAAATTAAGCCATTCATTAGTGGCCAAGGTAGGGAAGGCTGGAGCCATATTTCCAGTGATAATGGGATCTCTGCAGTTAGATAGCTCAGAAGTCAGTTGGGGGTGTTGGCCAAAAGGTCATTACTTAATTATGGGAAAGTTTATGGGAGGAGAAAAGATGGGTTTTGGCAAGGGGCAAGAGTGGACTCCAGTTCCTTATCGGCTGGCTATGGTTTTTTCCACCTGCAGCCTGAGACTCAGTGTCAGGTAACACTAGCAGCACATACCTCTGGATGCTAAGTAGATACAAATTAGATGAAGAGGTGCTACCCATCCAGATGCTCAGAACCCCAACCCTGTCCCAATAACTCTTCAGCATCCCATTAATACCCATGATCCTCCGGTTTGAATAAACACCTTGGATTCAATGCTGGGCTCATCTTGGCAGCTTGACTCCCATATAGCCTTGTGGCTAGAGCCACAGCAGGCTTCCCTAATTCCAGAAGACTGGCCTGGGAAACCTGATCTGGGACCTAAGGAGGGCACCTAGGAAGCCCAAATAAGCACCTAGGAAATGTGGGCTGTCTCACCAACTCCTGCACAGGACAAAGAGAATAAGCAACTCTCTTTTCATTGATTGGAGCAACCAAACCTTCACTTATTGAATACCTTGTATGCTCGTGGTACCAGGGAACACAGAAATACAATTTCATTCCATTCTTCCTAGACCCACAGAAAGTATGAACATGTACCAATTTGCAAATGAGGAAATCAAGGCCCAGATAGCAGAGGCAATTGCCTGAAGCCATTAAGAGCAGGTAAGAAATGGAACCAGGAGTCATGGCGAGGTCTGGTGGATCTACAGCCTGTACTCTCTGACAAGCATTTCCACAGAGCCATGGCTGTGCAAGCCAGTGACTCCACAGGGATTCTGGAGTTTCCAGGACTTAGGGAAGCAGATTGCAGACCTACTAATAATTCCATTTATGTTAATGTGTGTACTAGAGGCTTTCCAATTCCACATTCTGCTGAGGGGATTGTGCTGTTGGAAATGAACAAAAGCAGCAGCTTCTGTTTAGTCAGTCAGGAATACCAATGACCAGATCCTGGCTGCTTACCCAAGTCAGAATTTTGGCTGTACCAGGGGAGTATCAAAGTGTCCTGCTAATCTCTGCTACTCCATCCCTGGAAGGTCTGTGTATCCGAGCAGGCCAGCATTCCAGATGCCCTGTCTAAAGGTGTGTGTGTGTGTTTGCACATGGGAGAAAGAGTGGGAGTGGAAATAAATACAGATATCACAGGTTTAGGGCCCCACAAAAAATCAACTGCATTCTCAGGCTACCTGCATTTCTAATTGACTAGCTACAAATCTGGGGGCTCCCACTCAGAACTTCAGATTCAATAATTCATTAGGATGATACCAAACTTTTATACTTAGGATTACTGTTTTATCATAAAAGACACAAATCACCCAAATGAAGAGATACACAGAGCAAGGTCTAAAAGGATTCTTAAATTCAAAATATCCTGCCCCCAGCACATGTATGTATGATTTCCTATCAGGGAGGATCAAGCTGTTGCATCCAGCCCACACCTCTCCCCAAGAAGTGCAGCCCAGACAACTCTACAGAAGCAGCAAAGTTTATTGAGGAAATAGGCATACGGACCAATCGATTGGGGTCAGCTCTCCTTTCCTTTAGAAAGTGACCCTAAAATGAGAGCTTCAGAGGTTACTATAGGGTGGGCTAGCTACATGACTCAGGAACACAGAATTTGGCAGATATTCAATTTATAGTTATTTACAGTTCAGCCGTGATGGTGCCTCTTATGTCCCCTTTCAGTTCCTGGAACTTTAGGTAACTGGCCAGGGTGTCTGGCAGCCTGGGGTTTGGCCCCATCCATGAGAAGCAAGCATAGGAAAGCATTAATCACAGAAGCACTAAAAGCTTCACAGGTTGAGCCAGCAGCTAACTCAAGGGCTATAGATCCTACAGAAGTTAGTAGATACGTGCAGGCCTGACCCAGAGTGACTCCATTTTGAATTTGGATTTTATAAAGCAAGCTTCTATGTTCAGAGTTTTTATTAGGATTTCATTATGTAGGCAAGACTGATCACTAATTGCTCACATGATTACACTCAATTTTCATCTCCCCAAAGGATTAGATGATATCTGGTGGCTCAGTGACCCAACGTGCTAATTATATCATTGGTTTGCCCCAACCTAAAATTAACTAGGGTCCTACCATGAATCACTACATCATTAGCACAAATTCAGGTGTGGTCCCAGGGACTTGGAATGAAAATAAAGACAGTCTTACTATTCTGGAAATTCCAAAGGTTTGAAAACTTCTTGCTGGAAATCTGGGAATAAGAGCCAATGAATTTTTTATTTCATAGCACTAGAAACCTTAAGATATTCAGAGGCTCCAAATTACCTCTGAATAAGTCAGAACTCCAGTATTTCCAAAACAAATGTCCCCTCCTTTTCTGCCCCATCTGCCACCTCTAGGGCTATAGTGGGCATCTTAAACTCTCCAGATATCCACAAACAGATATCTTTTCCCATCTCTGGGAAGAAGCTTTGCATCTTGTCAAAGATCCTCCCTATCCTTTCTACTTTGATGTTTCCACTACATTAACACATGATCATCTGCTCACCTTTCCATCTCCCTAATAAGGCTATGAGTAGTCTTCCTCAGCACCCACACCGTTGCTCCCCTAGCTGACTTGAACATATGGTTCCTGTTCTATAAAGACTGTACCACTTCAAATCTCTGAGAACCCTCAACTGGAAGTTGCATTAATAGTTTTCCCTGATAAACAGATGAGGTGCATCATTGTCAAGTCCTAACGCAAGGGATGGCCACAGTATTTGCATTCACCCTAATTTTCTAAGTTTGAATCATAGGTTGAACCAGCAGCTGACTCAAGGGCCATAGATCCTACGGAGGTCTGACCAGAGCTGTTCCCTGTTCTGGCTAGGAACATGGCACCACAGGTGCCTGTAACTGCAAGATGGTTGGTTTCCAAGTGCCCTCACCCAGAGAAGCTTCTAGTACTATCCCAAGATTGTTCCCAAAGCCTCTAGGGAATGAGGTTGTTCCCATTCTGTAGTCATAACTAGATCTGAGCACAGGTGGGTTTCTTCAGTGCTTACTATGTTCAGTGCTTTCATCTGGGTGCTGATTACATGGTTCATTCAGCAAAAAATAAGTTATATACTTGTAATATATGTGTATTTTTGTTTTTATATTTACTTCTATAAATATTGCATGTAAAATATCCTATATAAACAAAAACAAGAACACAAAAAACTCCTCTTGTCTAATTTCGTAGGCATGTGTATAGTGTTTTATTCATTAACCATCTTATTAATCACAAGAATATGTCAGATGTTCAGAATAGGCTCTCAAAGAGATGTTGGACCCCTTTTCGTGTCCCTTTAGGTGTGTGATACACCCATAGGAGAAAACCAAGGGTGGTTTGAATTTAAGCCCCATATTCTGGAATTCATGAGGCTGCCCAAATCTTCATAGAGTCCCATGCTGAGATTCAAGATGCAGATTCCTATTTTTATATCCAAATCAGGTGAAAACACATCTATGTGAAAAACTTAGGAGTTTTTATCAGTTATGATTCTTCTAGTTGCAAATATGATGTTTTTCTAGACACCTATTGTTGCATAATAAATTATTCACAAAGATAGCAGCTTAAAACAACTATTTGTCATTGTCTCTCACAGTTGGGAAGCTTGGTTGGGCTTAGTTAGACAGATCTCTCTTGAGGTCTTTCACCTGGTTTGTCAGATGGAGTCTGGGACATCTTAGTGGCCACCAGGCTAGACATTGAAGGCTGTCAGCTGGGATTGAGCAAGGGCTATGGTTGGAGGCTTATTCTCCATGTGCCTTGGGCTTTTCCCAGGATGACATCTGGATTCAGAAAGGCAAGAAGGGGAAGCTGATCATATGTTAGTCCTGATGTTTGAAAGGGACACAGTATCACTTCTGTCACAACGTACTCATCAAAGAAACCATTGAACTCATCTGGATGCAAAGGAGAGGACAGAGGTCCAACCTCTCAAGAGGAGCTCTGTGAAGGATTTGGGGCCATTTTTGATGCCCCTGAAAGAAACAATATGTAAAGCAAATATATTGCCTTGTCTAACTGGAACATCCACAACCAAAATGTTGAGAAATTGTTGGAACTAGACAGTTCAAGCAATGTCCTCAGACATTCCTGCTCTACCATTGGCCTCTTCTGGACATCAGCTCCAGACCCACTCTTTCCATGAGACAGCAAGATGGCATTCAGAAGCCCCAAGCCCACATAGTCTTTATAGCACATACAGAGAGAAAACTCCTCTCCCAGCATTTAGTTTCCCAGTAATGGACTTTGGCTGGCCCTATTGTGTCACCCTGAGCCAATAAGCTTGTGCAATGTATGAGACACTGGCCAACAAGGTCCTCTGAAAACCCAGTGGGAGAAGGATTCTCTTTATCAGTGCCCCAGCAGAGTCACATAGAATGTTAGCAAGAAGGAAGCTTTTATAAAGAAATTTATGTGTCCTCATTTGTGTTGGGACATCACATTTCATCTTTTTTCACCCTTGAACTTGAATTTATATCATCAGTCATACTGTTTCTTAGGCTTCTGGACTCACACTGAATCATACACCAGAGTTTGTTTCGTAGCACACCCTTCTACAGAAGCAAAATTTGACTTGCTGAGCTATTTTCAAACATATATTTGATTCCTTGCAGCACCCCAGTATTTCTAACACAGAGTACAACCACTGATCAAAATCTATGTTAAACCAGCATTGAAAAAGTGTCAGAGGTGTTGGTTGTGTCCTTTAACAACCCCCCACCTCTCCATACCTCCCACATCACCCCCACCTCTCTAGGACAGAGGACTTGGCCGGAGTGTTCCCACAGGTGAAGGTCCTGGGTTTTTGCATTTGAAAAGGGCCTGGGGACCCATTTATATTTCTACAGATTAGCCTCTATACTTTTAAATAAGACCTTAATTAAGACCCATTGCTGATTTCCTGACCATTTTATTTTTATTCACTGTGATGCACTAAATTATGAAACAAACATTCCATGAAGGAGAAATCCTCATGTGCTTTGGATGTGTCACTTCCCCAAATCTTACACACTTTGACACTGCCCAGCTCTGAGCACCAAGCTAGCTCAGGCAAAGAAGGAGGGAGAAGGAGGCCAAGGGTCTCCTGGAGAAACTGCCCGGGAAGGCTCAGCACTGACAATCTGATACAGGGGCAGTGTCACGGAACGCAGGGCTGGGCCTAGGCCCAATCATAGGATCTAGTGGCAGGCTAGCAATGCCATGACATGGATCACTGAACATCACATATTTTTTTCTCAACATTTTGTCTATTTGTAGCTCACTATTTAGTACTACGTACCAGTCAGTGCTCAATATTTGGAAACAATGATGTTTTATCATTGTTTCTAACAGGTTTCTAATAGTCAATTGCACAGCTCTGACATGAAATGACTAGTGTTAACTTCAGTTAACAATAGTTAATAAGTTAACTAACTTAACTGTGGCCTGGGTGTGCAAGGCCAGAAAAATCAGGATGGTTCTCATTAAAATGAGACTAAAATGTAAACCTTTCTCTGTGTACTGGGTTTTCCACATGTTGGTCCAAGCACTGATTCTGTCATAAGGGCCTCTGCTTAATTCCATGGAAAGGTCAGGGGGCTACAAATTTATTCTAGTTCCCATAAAGATAAAGAAATGGGCTCTAAGAAGAGCACATATTCTTGAAAATATTCTGGTCCAATATTCTACCCCATTTGACTAATATGGGAAACTTCAACTTAGAGAGAACTAACAACTTCCAAACCTCAGCAAAGAGGCTATTATAGCCCATTAAACAATGAATAGACAGCCAAAAGGACCCAAGAAGTTTACTTGAATGGCCATTCCCTTCTTCTGGACAAGTGTGGGACTTGGAACCGGACATAGAGTCCCATAACTTCTGGGTTGTGGACAAGACTAGAAAATGTATTGTGGGGCCAGGATGAGGACAGTGAGAGAAGGCCTAGGAGGATGCAGCCACATCAGGGTTTCCTATCATAGTCCATCCTCTTCCAGATCCCTGCATTCAACAGGACTCTATACTTGTGGATGAGAGCATCCTCCTAAGCTAAAGCAAATTGTGGTGGAAATGAATGGCTTTTAGGCCCCAAACTCCTTACTAAAGAAAAGAAAAATTTCTTGACATCTCACACACTGCCCAAAGGAGCAGGGTTTATGGGTAGAAAGCCACAGAGATAAGCTCAAGAACAAGTATATTGACCAATTCTGTGGCAGTATACAGATAACAAGCTGGGCTGAGGTCAGACTCCAAGAAAGTGACCCTGGACCCTGGGCTTATAATAGTCAAGGAAGCAGAGCCTCTCATCAGGTGGGATCAGGACTTAGGATCCAATAATAGTGAGGTGTGCAGAAATCTGGTGATCTGCCCCATGATCAAGGAATAGCAGTTCCACTCTAGTGTGGTCAGGAGCTGGAGTTCTGGCTGTGTACTTTCAGGATTGATCATCTTCTGGACTCAGCTAGAGCAAGCTCCCTTGGAATTCTGCAAGAGAACAGCTTCTCCTTGAGGCCAAAGAAAAGGAAACCAGGAATCAGCTGAACATATCATCACTCCACTGAACCCTTCTCCTCACTGAGCCAAAGGCAGCTTTCCAAACCTCAAACTTAACTATGGCATTTCCTGCAGGGATCCTTTGGAGATCTCTCCTCACCTATATGACAGAGTCAAACTGCTCAGCTGGAGATGGGATAACTTCCATATCATATCTCATATCACCATACAGACTCACACTCAACTACCTTCACATCCCCAAATGTACCAGATACATTCATTTCAGTCTTTACACCTGCCAGGTGCCCCCTTACCCCACCATTGCTCATATGTGTCTTCTGTCTTTTCCTAGCCTGCCTAACTGGTGAACATCTAAACATATCCTTTCACATACCCTCATTGAGAATGCCTGGCTCTTCTCCAAAGTTCTGGCTCTGTAATTGAACCCCTCACTGTATTATTGTAGTTGTTTTGGACCTGTCCGTTTGTAAGGGGTCTCAGTGACATCAAGCACAGAGGAAGTGCCAATGCATAATGAAGTTAAAGTGCACCAGTTGCATACATCCCTCCCCAAGGCTGGGCTTTAGGCCTTTAGGCCCTGCCCACAGACAGGGACACCTGATATCATAGGTGGTGAAATAACCAAGTGCTTGAGATGAGAAATGGTGGGCCAACATACTGAAAGCTTAAAGGCCTTCCTTGTTCACTTGGCACCACATGGCTAGTGAGTAGATCCAAAGCAGCACTGTCCAAAGGACAGAACACAAGTCACAATGCAATCATAAATCATCTAGTAGCCACGTTTAAAGAGCAAAAAGATGAAGAGAATGTGAAACAAAACACAGACTGGGAAAAATATATATATACAGAAGGTATATCTAATAAAGCACTCTTCTCCAAAATACACCAAGAACTCTGAAAACAACAACAAGCAAACCAACCAAAAAATTAAAAATGGTCAAAAGGTTTTAACAGACACGACACCAAAGAAGATGTACAGAAGCACACAAGCATTTGAAAAGATGCTCCACACCATATATTGTTAGGGAATGTCAAACAATGGCTCCACACCTACTATAATGATCTAAATCCAGAACACCAAAAATTTCAAATGCTGGCAAGGACATGGGGCAACAGGCACTCAAATCCACTGCTAGTGACAATACAAAATGGCACTGAGACTTTGGGAGACTATTTGGAAGTTTCTTCCAAAATAAAAATACTCCTACTATAGAGTCCAGTAACAGTGCTTCTTGGTATTTACTCAAAGGAGCTGAAAGTTTACATTCACACAAAAACCTGAATGTGGATATTTAGAGCAGCTTCATTTATAACTGCCAAAACAACCAAGATGTCCTTCAGTAAGTGAATGAATAAACTGGTACATCCAAACAATATGATATTATTCAATACAAAAGAATGACTCTCAAACCCTGGAAAGACAGAGGGAACTTAAGTGCAAATTACTATATGGAAGAAGCCAGTATGAAAAGGCTATATACCATATGATTCCAGTGACAGGCAGTACTTGCCTGGGTTGGGAGGAAGGAGGATAAATAGGTGGAGCACACAGGAATTTCAGGGCAGTGAAAATACTCTATGTAATACTGTAATGGTGAACACACATCATTATACTTTGCCCAAACTCATGTAACATACACAGCCAAAAGTGAACCCTAATGTAAATTTGGACTTCGGGTGATCATGATGTGTGATTAAGATTGTGACAAATGCACTACTCTGGAGGGAGATAGGTTGGGGAGGCTGTGTGCTAGGGGGCCTGTGGATGTGAGATGTTTCTATCTTTGGCTTAATTTTACTAGGAACCTAAAGCTACTCTAAAAAGTAAAAAGAAAAAAATGTGACATTAATTTTCGTACTTTAAACCAATATATTTAAAATACTACTATTTTCACACATTATAAATCTAAACAAATTCAATGAGACAATTCCGATTATTTTGGAGGTTCTATCTTTGAATCTGTGGTGAAATTTATACTTAATACATCTTAATTTAGATGAATAACAATTCAACTACTGAGTAGTCACACACATGTGGCCAGAGGCTACCACATCAGACAGCTCCAGAGTCTGTGTTAGTTAAAAGACACTCTCTTGAGGAAATCTAAAGGCCTGTACCTGATAGTGCTCAACAGAAAAGGTTTTTTTCTGGAAAACCCCAGCCATACAGCAAGGAATGGGTTAACACAAAAAGACTCGACCCTAAAAATGATATATCATCATGTTTAAAGTATATCACAAAGTTAAGATGAGAGTTTGAAGAATATAGCTCATATGAGAAATATATTTCCTTTCTCAAAGTTACCAGAAGACTCTAGAAACTCTGCAGGGCTCCCACATCCCAAGGAAATATATTGGAGATCACACCTGGTAAATTGCCCCAGATGTGAGATAAACTTACCTAGAAAGTAGCACATCACAGCTTCCACTGAACCTGGAGTCTAATGGCCCAGCTTCTGCTTGAGCCCTGTGGTAAGCACAAAGTCTTCAGCCATCCTAATGTGGTGCCAAGCAGAGAGTAGTCACAAACCGAAGGTTTCGATGTAAGGCAGCATCAAACACCATCACTGTGGCCTTGAGCAAAATGCTCAAATAGGTCTTATCTAAGTAGCATCCTACCAGAAAGGAAGCTACTGTCCTTCATCTCCAAATACACTGTTAAGATCCCACTTGAATGACTGAGGACTGAGTCTCTGCAAACCCCATTCTTTGTGGCCAGCTGCTCCCTAGTGGAGCCTGTCAATACAGAGAGGGAAACTGTGAGGCTGGAGGAAGGCAGGACTTCTCCCTCCCTAGTCTGCTGCCTCCCCTGGGAGCAGGACCTTTTGAGGCTCCTTCCTCCAGAGGTGGCTGTTCCTTCCCACAGCTGTAAAGGAATCCTGTTTGCACTTTTCCAACACCTCTAGAACCAGACTCAGAGTGCTCCCCTTAAAGACTCCAGTACACTCAGGCTGCTCTTCCAAACCCAACCCCTTCTCATTTTTCCCCAGCCCTAGCATAGAAGCTGCTTCCCATGTTTTATCCCTCTGTGACAGCTCAGCATTCTGTCTTTGCATTTTTGCAGTCATACAGTCAAAAATTTTATACCAAGTTCCCAAGTTTTTACATTAAATTCTGTTGAAATAACTGATGGGGTTTTCTCCTACCTGAATGATGAAGTGCTTAGTATGCTAGACCTCATTATTGTCATTGCTATTAGACTTGGACAAATGGCTTCTATGTTTACCATAGATAAGTTGCCATATGCTATACAAACACTACCTTGTTTAGTCCTCTTGCTCGTGGGCTTACATAGAGTTGCCCATGTGCTTTCTATGTAATTTCTGCCAAATTTCAGGCTCCTTGTGGAAAAAACTCTTCCTTCATCAAGTTTAACGCCAACCTCAGCAACTTAGTGAGGCCCCGAGCAACACACTGAGACCCTGTCTCTAAATAAAATACAAAAAAAAAAAAAAAAGCTGTGGATGTGGTTCAGTGGTTCAGTGTTCCTAGATTCAATCCTCAGTACCCACCCCCACACCCCCCCAAAAAATCCAATTTCTGAAACAAACCTGGCCAGTTGGAGGCCTTTCCTAAACATTTCAAGTTGGAATTGGAAAAAATAAAAGTCAACTTTTCAATGGTGGTAATCATAAAAAATCTACCTTAGACCAAGTCAGTGACCATCATACTTACCCTCATGGAAACAGAATAGTCTTTAATGAGAATGTGTCCAAACCACAAGGAAGTTCCTGTGACTCAAGAACTGCTTGTTTCTTCTCCACCCTTCTCACAGCTTTATTGTCCAATCATTCCTTGGATTGTGGAAACCTAAATTACCACCATTTTTGGATTGAACCCATCTAAGAGGGCTTCATGTGTAGATGTAACACTGCAACATCATCAACTTTTAACAAATGTGGAAAACGAAACATTGTAAGCAAAATATTGTGAGACTTTAGGCCTATTGTACTCCAAAGCCTATACCTTTACCCTTTCCTTAGTTCTCACTGCCTATTTACAACCAAATATTTTAAAAAAAAAACAGGAAAAGTTAAATGACTGCATAATCAAATTTGCACAGAAACCTATTGAGAGATGAGACAGACTGAGCAGCAATCCATCACCCTCAAGTTAAGTTGGAGACCCAATAGGCTGTCCTAATTGTCAACACAGGAAAAGGAATAACTTTTAATTACAAAGAGAATGTTATTCATTGTTTCTCAGGAGAGATGAAAATATGGGCTGCAGCCCAAGAATCAAGATGGTGGAATGGAGCAGTTTTTCAGACTATAGAATGCTGGGATACAGAAGAATAATAAATAATTAGTGCATCTAACTCCATATCCAGGCTATTCATATCTTTCTCTAGAAACTCTCTCTTTCTTTCTTCCATTTTAAATTTGTTTTAAAGCTATATACTAGACAAAAGGTGGAATAGGCCATTGCCTATGAATAGTTAAATATATCAATGGGAAAACCCAGTGGCTGAGGCCCCACTGACATATGGCAGCACACTCTGACAGTGCCCAGGAAACTGGGGAAGAGACCAGTGCTCACAGCTGACACCGGTTGTGAAGCTGAAGTGTTAAGAGACAAACTCCCACTGCTGGAGATATGTGGGTTGAAGAGATGATCAGTCCATAAAACAAAAGGTACTTAAAAGAGGCCTTCTCTTTAGGAAAGCCCAAGTAGATCAACCTTCCACACAAAACAAAGAAGGGGCTACACATGACATTTACAAGGTGACACACGCAGCTGGCCATCATCAAACAGATTACCTGTTAAGGGAGATAATGGTATCCCAGGGTTTTCATCAATGAGCTGGAGTTCTTTGTTCTGAAAAAGTAACCTATTTTCAGCCTAGTTTACTTGGCAGTAAGAAGAATAACTAATCAAATGCCTCATTTGGTGCTTTATGAATGAAAGCATATGTATTTTAAGAGCTTGGCCAGGCACACAATTATCCTGATAAACCATTTTCAGAGTTGGAGGGAATGGGTTTTAAGTAAGTGAAGACATTTACTTCCAGGCCATGATTACACAGTCACATTCCCAAGTACTCTCCTCAAACCCCAGAAGAAAGATGAGGAGCATTTACCTGGGCTGGGGCTTCTCTAAAATCTATGGAAACTCAGGTTTCCCACTGATTGATCCTACACAGTTCATGGAGAATTTTGAACTAATTGTTAGAAAACTCTCTTCAGACTAAATAAATACGCTTTTTAATTATTAATCATTCATTTGGCAAATGTTAGTTGAGTGCCCGCTCTATCCAAAGGCATATGATAGGCCATAGGATCTTTGACGGACCTCTTAGGCTTTGCCCTCAAGGAGCTTGGAGATTTGTGGGATGGTGGATGTGTCTATTCAAACCCATAAACAGAGTAACTCTTCAGCACATCACTCTGTGCCCATCCCTAGGACCAGTTTTTACAATCATATAAGGATTAAAGTTCCATGAAAAGTAGAATTTTTCAGTCTTGTCTACCATATGCCTGACACATAATGAGCTATCACTAATATTTTCTGGATTTATGGATGTAGTAATGAATGGTGCCATTGGATTTGTGTTTTGAAGGAAGGATAGGATTTATAGCAATATAGACAGGTGTAGGGAGCACTGGTGAGATTGTGGGTGGGTGAAGAGAGGAAGCAGAAATGTCAGGAGCAAATGTGCAGAAAGAATAAAGTCTGAGCATTATGGGGAATTTCAGGTTCACTCTGATTAGACACTGTGATAGAATCAAGTTGCAAAGAAACTGTAAAGGTAAGTATAAAGACAATGAAGTGTGCTGAATTCAAGCTTTGTTAAAGGGTTTGGGTTTATCTATAGTAGGATGATCTTGAATTTCAATTTCCTTGGGCGGTTCTGTCTACTGTCCCTAGGGATATTAACAGTGACATTTTCATGTTCCTGTTTAAATTGTGTTTAGGCCACAGATGGATATGAGCTGGCCTTTGGAAAGTAAGTGTCCACAGCAGCTGATGGAGCCTGGAGGCAGGCAATGTGATAAACTACAGCCCACGTAACTCAGGACAAGGGCTTTTAGTTAATCGTAAATCCTCAACAGTGGCCAGGGTACAAAGAAACTGACACTAGTCAGGAAATACAAAGTGTTCCAGCCCCTTTGAAAATCAAAAATCTTGAAAACTGTCTATGTCTCTTAGCCTATTAATTCCACTTCTATAAATCTCTCCTAAGAAAATCATTCCAAATGTAGAAAACATCTATGTAGATGTTCAATACAGAACTACATGCAAGTTCTAGAAACGCTTCCATCTGGCATAATGGTTGATGATCAAGGACATAAGGTATATCTAATCAATGGACTCTAAGCTCCAGAGAACATGGACAATGTCTATTTTATTTACCACTGATCTATAGTAGCTAGCATGACACTTGACATATTTGCTCAATAAATGAATGAATGAATGAATAAAATTCTTAAGAGGTTAAAATTTTTAAAATTATATATAAATTCCATCATTAAAATATTTATATAAGTACCAAAATATACACAGTATGATCTCAACCATATTTTTAAAAAGATATACATATGTAATTATATATATATACCAACTAAAATAAAGAGTCCTCAAAATGTAAATAGTAATTGTCTTTGAATGCTGGAACTACTGATGATTTTCTTTTTTAAAATCTTTATTTCTGCATGTTTTCAAGAATGAATATGATTACTTTTATAATGAAGAAAACAAATCAATATAATTTCTTTAAAAGGAAAGGGTTGGATTTAGGCAGATTTAAACTTTCACAACCAGGATTCAGCAAGGTGATGCACTCTGAGGGTTCCTAGGCAATCTTTGTGGATGTGAGTCTCCAATCCCAATCATGATGATCTTCTATAGGAAGGTTAACTCCCACTGCAGTTGGCAAAGGTCAATTTACTGGTCCCTTTGGGGACTTAAGAGATACTAAGAGGTACCAACTTTCACTGAAGCAATTTCTAAATATAAAATATGATATCCAGCAAGATGGAAAACTGTTAATATATTTTAAGTGAAATAGAGAATAATGCAAATAGGGAAATTTCCTTTGAAAGGAACCTGCAAATATGGATTTGGCAAGGAATAACAAGGCTTCACAAGCAACACATTCACTTGCAGCCAGAGATGAGATGATCAACTAAAATTGAGTCACCTTTTTCCAAAATAGGTTTGAAGACACAGTCTGGAATGAGGATTTTACAGCTCTACTCCAAATCCCAGAGTGGGTGTTTTCAGGTGCTCACCCGGTAACCCTTGGCTCCAGGTTAATCTGTTTCCTAGAGCAAAGCTTCTTAACTTTAATGTGCATGTAATTATGCTGTAGATCTTGATAAAACATGTATTCTTATTCAATAGGCCTGAAGTGGCAACAATAATTTGACATATTTGACAGGCTCTGAGTAAGGCTGACACTGCTAGTCTTCTGACCATATTTGGGTAGCAAGTATCCAGGATCTGGCATCTAAGCAACTGGGGTTATTAGGAACCAGGAACAGGAAACAGTCATCTAGGTGAGCTGTGCCAAACTAAGCAAGGGAAGAGGAGCACAGAAGATGCTCAGTGAGACTTCCACCCACCACCCAGTTCCTAATAACAAGCACCTTCAGATACTCAGTCTCGTGCTCCTGTCCCCAAGTATGCCAGCACCCTAAAGCATCTTTGTAACCAAGCATCTTGGCATCATTGAGATTTATAATGAGAAGCAAACTTCAGCACTTGCATAAGAACATCTGGATAGGTATGAGGACCTCAATTCTTTGGAGAGCTTGAACAATGATAGATTGCCAGGATGGATGCCAGAGTCTGGTTTTGCTTACAGATAGTTACCTGGATCAGTAAGCAGCAGATGGCACCAGAGGATAAGCACAAGCTGTGTTCAAGAGACTGACTCAAAAAATCACCTCAAAATCCCAGATAAGATTTAAAGAAACGAACTTAATGGGAGTTGTGACCAAAGTTGAGACAAGACAAAAAGTTCCAGGAAGGGAACAGATGACTCAAAGAGCACTTGTGTCAAGAGTCAGTTGCATGGGTTCTTGTAGGGCCGGGACCAAAGAAACCATATGACTTTCCAGTCTGCTACTGCTTGACCCTTTGCTAGATCATCTGTGCAGGGGCAATGCTGATCTTCTCACACTGAGAATCCTTGAAGGCCTTGACACTGAATACCCTACCCTGGGGACCATGATGTGTACAGTTACTCTCCAGTCCATTGGAGGGTATTTCTTATAGTAAGAGTAAGGCTGTGACATGACATCCAAGGTGGCCCAGGAACAATCTTGACATTTCCTTCTCTGTAAGAACAGGCTGTGGGTCTACACCAAGCATTAAACCTGGTTCAGGATCCAAAGAACTGGGCCTTGACTTAAGGGAGAAATTCATACTCACTTTCTTCATCTCCCTTGCTCCTGTTAGCCAGGGCCTTATTAAGTGAATCTCAGGAATCCCTGTCCCTACTCCTGCTGAAGAGTACTGGAATGCCAATGTCCTGGAAACACTTTGAAAGAAGTGGCCTATCACCTAGGTTAATTCATCTCTGTGGTCAGGGCATGGATGAAGGAGGCTATAGACATAGCTTTAAGGACTGTGGGCCTTTGTAGTGGTCAGCACAAGGCAGAGCCACAGAGTTTATATTCAGATTTCTTGTCAAGAGAGGTTCTTGCAGGCAGGAAGGGCAAGTAAGAGACTATGGGTCCAGCAGCCTGACCCTTGACCGCTTTCCTTGCTGGACCATAGAATGGCACATGCCTGTGGTCTAATACTCAGCAGCAAGTGGCATCTTTGCCATTGATCTGCAATGGAAATCTTTTCTAGAACTCTCTCCCTATGCCAGAACCTGTCCTAGCCATGGAGAATATGAGCTCTATGGCATACAGATGTCATTCACAAAGGTAACAGACACAGTGAATGAGAAAAATAATGTAGTAGTGTTTGAACTGTAGAACTCCTTATGCCAAAGGCCCTGAGGACTCAAGACTACCAGGATCCATCCCCTTCAGCTCAGTGTGCTAATGGTACAATAGTAATCCCACTGCCTTGCATCTATGTAATTCTTACCACTTGTGTAGCGCATTCACACATACATCATCTCTCCCAGAGGGCAGGGGTTGACCAAGGTTCAGAGCTCTTTCTCCAAGTGCTCTGTTCCTCACTTTGCAGTTGCCTCAAGGTTTTTGGTGGGGGAAAACTCCCTAGTTTCTCAGGCCAGGCATCAGTTGCTGAGTTAATAGAATAAAATCTTCCTGTTATAGCCAGATACCTCTGGCTCTGCCATCCTGTATCTCAAGCCACAAGGTTTACCATGAACCATTCTGGAATCAGAATTCTTCCAGAAATAAACAGCAGAACCATCTGAGTGTCAGGCTTTAAAGGGCAAAGAATGGAAAAATGGGATCTTGCCAGACTATCTGAGCCCCAAAATCCAGAAATGATGGGTGTTGTGGTTTAGATGTGATGTCCCTCAAAAGCTCATGTGTGAGACAATGCAAGAAGGTTTGGAGGAGAAATGATTGGGTTATAGTCTTAAGCTAATGAATTAATACAAGATGGGATTAACCTACTAGTAACTGGAGGCAGGTGGGATATGGCTGGATGAAGTGGTTCTTAGGGAGTGTGATATAAAATATAAGGTATATATTTTATAAGGTATATATATATAAGGTATAAGGTATAAGGTATATATTTTATATCTGGCAAGTGGAGTCTCTCTGATTTCTGATCATCATGTGAGCTGGTTCCCTCTGCAACAGTCTTCCTCTATGATGTTATGCCTCACCTCGAGCTCTGAGGGGCTGAAACCTTGAGCCCCTAAATAAGCCTCTCCTCCTGCACAATTGTTCTAGTGGGATCTTTTAGTCTAGCAGTGAAAAATCTGACCAAATCAATGGGGATGCCACCACCAACTTGCAGCATGTTCAATTACCTAAATGGAAAGGTCTGGCAAGGAAGATGGCAGACAGAATCCCAGGGTCTGGTTAAATGAGGTTGGATATTCCACTTAGCCTCAAAGACACTTTGGAGAGCATTGTGAACAGGGGCAGACACTGAGAGTCTTCTAAGGAGGCACTCTGTTGGCAGGTCAACACCATGGCCTTGACCTCCTTCTTGAAGTTGGTATTGAGAAAGCCATAAACAGTTTGACATAGGTGGTAGCCATGGTGATCCGGTGACATAAGAAGATGAGGTTGCTGTGACAGACATGATGCCAGTCCTCTAGGGTATTGGACATGTGCAAGGGCAGCCAGAATACTGCAAAAGCAACCACCATTGCCATGAGCATCCAGCTGATCCTCTTCATCTGTTCAGCTTGCCAGCTGTAGGTGCCCTTGTGGAATAAACACCCCTGCCTCCACAGGTACTGGATGCACACATAGCAGGTCAGAATAAAACCCAGAGGGATGTAGTACTTGAAAAGCAGCAGGAAGATAGTATAGATAATATGATGATGGTACAAGGGCAGGATTCAATACAGACCACCTTGTCTACCAGAAAATCCCGAGCCTTGAAATGGCTCTTATGGAAGACATTCTCTAGGATATTGTTACTCAGGAAGGGCAAGGAAAGGAAGCAGGCAATGAGCCAGATGGCCATAATTCTCACATAGGCCTGAGACATGCTGGGCTTCCAGCCCATTGGGTTGATAATGAGCTAATTCCTCTCTAGGGCTATAAGGACAAGTGAGAGGATGGAGACTGTCACCAACATACTCTGTATGAAGGCTGACATCTTGCAAAGGGCCTTGGCAAAGATCCAGTAGTCCACAATGGTATAGATGACTATGAGTGGCTGGCAGATGAGGCACATGAGGAAGTCAGAGAAGGTCAGATTGGCAATAAGAAGGTTGGTAACATTGTTCTTCTTTTGCTTCATAGTCACACATATCAGGCAAAGATTTCCTAAGACCCCCACAATGGTCTCAATGCTGTAGAAGGTGATGATGAAAGTCATCAGTTTCACAGATCTTGGCAGTGTTCATAGAAGTTATATAGGACATCCTTGGATTTGCTCTTATTTTCACCCTGTGGAGATTTTGGGAAGTGTAAGGCCAGGAACTGAGGTGTTCATTGTGGATGCAAGAAGATTCCAGGAGGAACTAAGAGGTCCATTTCACAGGTGATACCTGCAAGGCAAATAGACAAATGGAACTCAGGGATCATGCCTCTAGAATGGAATCCAGGGAAGAGCAGGGGTCAGGGAGAAGTTTCTTAGCTGCTTTCATCCCCATGAATGGGACAACTGTTGATGGGCATCTTGACTGGTTACATAACTCGGCTATTGTCAATTGTGCTGCTATAAACATTGATATAGCTGCATCCCTATACTATACTGGTGTTAGATCTTTTGGATATATACTAAAGAGTAGGATAGCTGGGTCATATAGTGGTTCCATTCCTAGTCTTTTGAGGAATATCCATATTGCTTTTCAGAATAGTTTGACTAATTTGTCTTTCAGCAATGTATGGGCATTACCTTTTCCCCCCACATCCTCATCAAAATTATTCATTTTGTATCCAAAATGTGTGTTGCGGGGATTGAACCCCAGGGCTCTAAAAGCACTCTATTATGGAACTATATCCCCAGTCCCTATAATCTGTATTCTTGATTGTGAGATGAAAACTCACTGTAGTTTTGATTCACATTTTCCTGATTTCTAGAGATGTTGAACAATTTTTCATATATTTATTGGCCATTTGTATTTCTTCTTCTGAGAAGTATCTCTTTAGTTCTTTTGCCCATTTATTAATTAGATTATTTGGTTTGTTGTAGTTAAGTTCTTTGAGTTCTTTATATATTCTGGATACTAATCCCCCACTGGAAGCCATTTCTCCTTTCCCTTGTTTAAATGGTAGAAATGTATTTTCACTCCCAGCCCCATAACCCAGACCAACCTCCAATCATCCAAAAACCTAGATTAAGAGATTTTTTTTTTTTTTGCTTAATTGCACATTTGTATTGAATCTTGGATTATTATAAAATCAGGTTGGGATTCTTTGCTGATAAGCAAACATGTCATCTACAGAGATTCTATTGACAGTTGATGAAACATCTATATTTATGATTTTCCTTTGCATGTTTTTAAGGAACTTGTTAAAAATACAGAAGTGCCATAAGAAATCAGATATGTTTGAAAATATGTTTTCATATGCTTGAAAGTGGGTAGGCAAGGCAAACTTTACTTCTGCCATAAGGGCATGCTGCAGGAACCTTGCTAGCAAGCACACCGGGTGGGCAGTCCACTTACTTTTATCCTTAATGTAGCACTGCCCTTCGTCCTCATTGGAGGAGCTCAGGGATATGATCTATGGCATTGGCTAATATTAAAATTGGGGTGGGCAAGGGAAGGGCTATAATTAGAATGGCTACAATTGGATCCAATTGAGGCTGACGACTATATTCTGAAAATGGACCACTGGACTTTATGTTTCTCATACATTTAAAAGTTTAAATATGCAAGTGTTTGGTTTATAATCAATATTGATTGTATAAATAGTGAATGATAACCATACTGTCTCCCAGATCTCTAAGGAAAAAGGAATTTCTGGAATGATTTGTCTTATATGTGTGTGCAGTGAGAAGAGGGGTTTTTGAGGGTTTCTCTGGGTCAAATAACCTTGACCTTCACAATATTCATTCCAGGAAATGCTATTTCTTACCCATCTTACCTTTCCTCCTTGTCTTGCATCTTCCTGAGCTGCTACAGTGGGCCCCACATCTGGGTGCTATAACCTCAGGGCATGGAACCAGTGCTTTGCTTTGATCCCATTAGGTGACTCATTCCCAGAGCAACTGTGGGTGCTTTGGAGAACCAGTACCCTTTACACCTCACTAACTGACACATGTCATGGAAAGTGAGACCTAACTTTGCCAATTTTTGTTTTGATTCTGTTTCAACACAATTCTTGTTTTGCAAAGAATAAAAGCCTCTGGAGTTTTAACTATACAGACAGTTTAAGACAAATTTGAGCATTTCCACTTCACTGTCAGACAGGAAGGGATATTTAGGCCAAGGGTATCTGGAGCCTGGCTCACAGGTGTCAGGGCCACCATGTGCAGCCCCATGGGACCACATCCAGGAAAGTAGATTACAGATGCCAGTGCAGGATTAGGTGGGAAGGACATTCTCTAGCAGTTCACTCACAGGCTCTAGATGGCCTCCACCCATCTCCACCAGTATGTCATATATGGTAACATGTAGATGAGCCCAGAGCAACCATATACAGTAAGGCGGGCGAGACTAGGGTCTCTGGAGACAAAGGAAATAAATGTTCATGGAATCCATGACACCATGAAAAATATGTCCCTCTCATTTTATTAGGCAGACAAGAAGTAAGAATAATCAGTTAGTTTAAGAAAGACATTATCTCTCTCTTAAAAGTGGAGGACTCAGGGTTGTTCCTAACTGATGACAGGTACATGTCTGGCTGATGTTAAGCCCCTTCTGAAGTTACCTTGAGTTCCTGCCATGCCCCCTGGAGAATGGACCATGGTGTTCACCTAGAGACAGGGAGTGATGCATATATGCTTTGGTGAAGACCTTGCTGGGACCTGACTGAAAACCACACATCTGTTTATGAAAGGATGTGAGATCCTTTATATATTAACCACCATTAACTAGACTAGGGCCCTAGCTGGAGAAGAATTTAGCTCAAGAGTGTAGAAAAGAGGACATCAGAAGGAAGGACTCCTCCAACCTGGCACTGGCAGGAATCCATACCGGGCTATTTGTGGTGAGCAGTGAACAGTGAGACGGGCAACAGAAAGAGGATATTTCATTAGTCAACCCTCCCAGGGCTCACCTTCACTTTCATCCAGCCTCTTTCATCCTGCCTTGGCTGGTACCTCAGTTCTAGCAAAAACCATGAGGTCTTGCCCTAAAGGAGAAAAATATGGGATGCAGGTTCTTGTCACACCTGACTTGCAGGTGGCTGCATTCTTCTCCACCATATACCACCTTCCCCCCTGAGATAGACAGGATAATTTTAAAAAACAAGTCTCATGTTGAAACTTCCCCAAACAGAAATGGACAAGGCACTTCTTCTTCTTTATTAGACTTAGACTGTAGAGATGCCTTTAGTCCCTGCAGTCTCAAAAGAAGCCAGGTATAGGTAAGGTAATCATTTTTAAATAGACAGGAACAAAATAAAGAAGGATGCTTCTCATCTAGGGAATGACTCAGGGGCCTTCAGGATGCCAGGTGTGCTGCAGCTCCATTGATCATTCAGAGGTCTCAACATGTAGATGGATGCTCCAACACTTGAGAACCAGGGAAAGGGCAGGGTCATTTTGACTAGGTAGCCTGCCTGTCCATGTGGCATTGTAGTAAGCTCAGACATGTTTACCCAGCAACAGGAAAGGCTGCTATTTAGTCTAGCTGTGGCCCAGGAAGGAAATGAAGTAGATTTGGACCCAGTCTGTGATAGGAGCCCATTAAATGAGAACAAGGACCCTGGGGTTTTATATTCCTTGGTGAGTTTCTGGTCTCCCAGGTAAATGTGCCTTGGTGACAATACCTGGTATGATGGTTAGGGTCAGATATGCATACCTGGCCTGCAAAGCTATATTCAGTCATTCTGGCCCAATAAACAGACTTAAGGAGACGACTTACAGCTCCAAATATATCCAGGCCAGAATATCAACATTTCCGCACATAAGCCCAAAGTGACCAGGGAGCCTCAACCCATGAATGTGATTCTCAAATCATGACTATATTGTTCCTGGAAGTCCTGGAACTTCCTGCAACTGTTTCTCTGCTCCCAGTAGGTGTCAGGTATATTTCAGGAAGGAAATTCTGCCTCAGTGGGAAGATAGCCCTGGATAGGGCATGGATGAAGAGCCATCTTTGTAGGAACCTGATCAAACTGGCAGAATAATGATGGCACTCAAGAACCCCCGACTGTATAGGACACTCCTCTAAGCACCTCTCATTAAATATCTCACACAAGCAAGTCTTTATGGTACACATCAGTGTCCTTATCCACTGATCAGTGCTCAAGAGAAGGACCACAGGAGAAAGTGTGTGTGTGTTCATGTGCGTGTGTGTGTACATGTGTGTATGAGTGTATGTATACACATACAAATATTGGAGTTAACTTTAAGTTTGAGGCAAAGAATCCAGGCCAGTCCCTAAATTCTGATGCTTAAATGACCCTAGATGTTCTGTGACCACAGTGGGCTGTGCAGACACACATGGAAGGCTGGAAAGAAAAAGAGCTGAGAGTCAGGAGTATTGGCATGTTTTCTTGAACCTTTGCTCCTGACCAATGGTCTTAGAAAAGCCATGAACCTCTTGGAGCTTAGCTGCTTCTGCAGATAGAAGGAAATGAAGTATTATGTTCTGTGTGATTGTTTGGATAAAGTTATAGAAGGAAGTAAAGTGTGGACTTCATGCTGAGCCCCTTATTTGGTCTATTCTGTCCAATCCAAGACCACAAGGAAAGATGACTCTAAAGCATCAACCACCTTCTTCTACACAAGGCCTCTCTTTAGGTAGCACCTAAGGTGGCTGGGGAGTGCTGAGCCTTACATGGCTCCAATCAATGAGTCCAGGGCCACCCACTGTCACCTTGGGAATGGAGGGAATACATTGCCACACACAGGTAGCATCCAGGCTTTTGAAGATGGGTAAGATGATGATGACCTAAGAGAGTCCAGTCTATTCAATATAAATTTGGAAGATCTACTAAGAGCAATTATATGAAGAAGAAGAAGAAGAAGAAGAAGAAGAAGAAGAAGAAGAAGAAGAAGAAGAAGAAGAAGAAGGAGGAGGAGGAGGAGGAGGAGGAGGAGGAGGAGGAGGAGGAGGAGGAGGAG